>LAXH01000062.1:42334-85671 GCA_001006505.1 Tilletia horrida
CAAGGGGATTGTCGATGCTGATGCTGATGCTGATGCTGCTGGTTGCTTGTGCATCGACGACGAACACAGCCAGAAAAGGCTCCGAGCAGCTTGGCTTCGCTCCCACCCAAAATTTTTGGCAGACAAGAAGATCTGCCTGCTCCTCAGCATCAACAGCTTCCATCTCGACATCGGCAGCTTAGCTTACCCGTCTCAACACCAGCAACGAAGGGGCACGGACTCAAATGACAGACTCCAGTGAAGTCCATCCATCCCGTCTGGTCGGCATCCTGCCCGAGCGGGTCGCCAATGTATCCGCCCCAGACTTTCCTTCCCACTACCCTTCCTCCTCGCAACAGGCCAACGTCCTCGCCCCGCTCTCCGTCCGAGTCACACGCATGTCAAAAGACCGCATCGAGTTCGATCTGGTCGGCGTGGATGCATCGATAGCAAACGCCATCCGGCGAGTCCTCATCTCCGAAGTGCCCACCGTCTGTGTCGAGCACTGCTACGTCTTTACCAACACCTCCATCGTTCAAGACGAGGTCCTTGCCCACCGCGTCGGCCTCGTCCCACTCAGAATCCCACCCTCGGTCCTCCAGTTCAAGCAGGAAGGGGAGGACGGAAACGATACCAATACTGTCGTCTTCTACCTCGAAACCGAATGCACTCGCAACCCAAACGCAAAGCGAGGAGAGACGGATCCGGACAAGCTCTACATCGGCCACCACGTCACTTCCTCCCAACTCGTCTGGTCTCCCCGAGGCGGACAAGAAGAAGATTTCGCCGGAGTCGAGATCGGACCCGTGCTGCCAGACATCCTCCTCGCCAAGCTCCGACCAGGACAGGCGATCAACCTCGAACTCCACTGCGAAAAGGGAATCGGCAAGGACCACGCCAAGTTTTCGCCCGTCTGCCCAGCGTCGTATCGCTTGCTCCCCCAGATCACCATCCTACCGCCAGGCATCCCGCCCCACCTCGTCGACAAGTTTGCCAAGTGCTTCCCAGAAGGTGTGATTGGGAAGCGGAAAAATGCTCAGACGGGTGAGATGGAGGCATATGTCAAGGATGCGAGAAAGGATACCGTCTCGAGAGAGGTGCTCAGACATAAGGAGTTCGAAGGCCTGGTCAAGCTCGATCGGGTCAGAGATCACTTCCTTTGTGAGTAGAGCCCATCATTCCGTCATCACTTTCTCATCTGTCTTCCTTCAAGCTGACCATTGCTCCTGCTTTTGTAGTCGAAATCGAGTCGTCAGGCGTATATCAACCACAGGATCTTATGCCAACAGCCATCGACGTAATGCTCGAAAAGATTCGCACAGTACGGAAGGGCGTCGATGACATGATCAGGAGAGATTCCTTACAGGTCGATCCAGTCCGAGTGTAGCACCTCTCTCCTTCCACCACCCCCTTCCGTACGCAGCTTGAAATCTAATTCTGGGCATTCATGTACAGTACGCAGTCTTGAGATTGAGGGACGAGGAGTAGTGTATATCTGGAAAGTCAGAGAAGGCAGTTGCGGTGGGAACATGCTGTAATAGCCATAAGTCGACGCGAGGGGATAGGAGATCGGCAACGGTCGTGAAAGAACGAGTCACCCCTTCTATGCCTTCTTGGCATTCCGGTGCAGCTCTGCATGCACTTCTGTGATGCGTTCCAATAGCTTGTCTACCACCTTTGACCGGTTCTTCTCGAAAGCAGCATTGAGCTCCTCGATCTGCGTCTTAGTCTCCTTCTCTGCTGTGCTCTGTGCGGTCGATTGGGTGCCCTCGTGCTGCATTCATGCGGAACATCCAAGAGCATACTAAGTAAGAGGATCTATATGAACGGTCTGGGCCAGATCTGCGCACCTCTTTCTGGAATGTCTGGAACTCCTTCTCCTTCTTCGCCTTCAGATCTTCAATGTCCTTGGCTGCTTCGCTGCGGGCATCCTTTAGCTTCTGTGTGCGGTCTTTAGGTTTCACCCGTGTCATAGACGCAGATACGCAGCAGAGAAAGGAAAAGTCCAAGAGGAGAGAGAGCCGGAATGAGCACAATGAGGACGAAGCATAGTGGCATTCAGAGTCGGGATCTTCTGAAACTCACATGTGCGGGCTTTGCTGACAATCTTGGCAGCCTCCTTCTCGGCCTCGAGCAGGGTCTGAATGCCTTGCGATTGTTGAGCAGCCTGGCGCACAGGTAGCAGCGCAGACGGAGAGGTAATGAAAGACGGTGGGAAGTAGACAGTCAGCCAGATGTTTGTCGCTAGGTCATCCCGAGCAATCCGAACTGGTACGTCGAAGGAGCCCTTCCCTTGACCGGGGAAGGATTTCTCTCCGCGCGGTGAATCTAGAGGCTGAGATCCGGAGAGGATGACGCCAACAGGTTCGAACTCACCATGATGGATCAGAAACTGTCGGTGATGAGCAGACTATGCAGTTGCTGGATCGTAGTGGTGGTAGTGGTAGA
The DNA here is from genome assembly GCA_001006505.1 of Tilletia horrida. Classification (NCBI taxonomy): domain Eukaryota; kingdom Fungi; phylum Basidiomycota; class Exobasidiomycetes; order Tilletiales; family Tilletiaceae; genus Tilletia; species Tilletia horrida. The sequence continues at coordinate 44,762 of LAXH01000062.1, forward strand.
TGCTCAATGATGATGATGATGGGGCTCCTGTGTGCTCTCGGCTTGGTCTCCCAGCTTGGGCTCCGTGCGTCTCTTGAGGATGATCGGCGATTGAGCCACGAGCTGCCAAAACGCCGTGCTCAATCACCTCAACCAAGGTTCGAGGAGAAGATGCTTAGCAGGGCCACTGTGGATAGATGGGCTGTATGGTATCATAATGGCTTCCACTGCTGCTGGTCCAGCTTCCGGAGTCGACCGGACCTCTCTTGATGCCGATGACAGTGTCCAATTGACCGATTTCACAGAGTCCATTGCTTGGGTACGTTGGCATCCCAGCTCAAATGTCCATGCTGTGTCTAATCATTTCTATCTCTGACTTGCAATCTGCAGACGGCGGAAACAGAACCCACCGCAGGCGAAGTCGTAGAGAAGGAGAACCTCGTCAAGGAGATTATTGCCAATCAAGACAGTCTCAGAGGTGAGCTTCAGCTCAGGAGTAGCGGTTCTGATGGATCTTCTTTTGAAAAATCGTCTACATTTGCTTTTGCATTCCAGCTCTGCTCAACCGGGTCAACAGTGTGAAGGACGACTGCACAAAGGCGGAATCCGAAAATGAGACGCTGCAGACATACGTCGAGAGCGTGACCAAGAGCCTGGCCGCCGCCTCCTCGAATGCCAACGGTGGCAAACGGCGGTGACGCGACACATATTGGCTGTTGGACACCATTGCCGACTGGAAAGTCCCAATCAGTCGATGCGAGTTGGTGTCTGTCAGCTCCACAGACGCTACGTTTATTGGGGCGTTGGCAATCGATCAATCCTTTGACACACTTCTGTTGTGTGAATGTTGCTTCGATTTTTCACCAGTTGGATTCTTTCAAGGACATCAAGCGTAGCAGGGAGGGAAAGGGAGGGAAGACAAGACAGGGAGCAGCAGCAGGCTGTAGAACGGGGTGAGGGGGGTTTGAGAAAGAGGACGACGGTGAGGAAAAGAAATGGGTGAGATGTGCAACCTGATGAAAGAACGGAATCTGCTTGCTTTTGGGGGAAGGAGTTGGAGATGGGTGCTTGATCATTGGTCGTGAACTTGTCGGGGACAGGGGCGAACAGGAGAGAAGGGAAGCTATGTGCACCTGGTGGGGAAGAGAGGGACGGGGGGAAATCTGCAAAATACACCGTTGTGGAGCGAAGAAAAGGTTTGAAGAAAGTTGAGAGGACCCGCAGTCCTCCTTCATCCCGAATATCCAGCCTTCTCCAGCGTCTCCTCGTCCTTGCCGTCCTTGCCCTCCATCGCCTCCCGGATGAGCGCAACCGTGCTCTCCAAGCTTCGTCTCCGGTTGGAGGGCGAGCTCTGTGTGGTGCCCAGACTGGCTCCCCTCGTGTGGCCCCGTCGGTGCGCGCTCAGCACATGTCCACCGCCTGGCGATGTTGGCGTCTTGGGCGACGAAGGGTCGGCCGACGTCGCTGATGAGGCCGCCGAGGTCCGCGAGCCGGTACCGAAAGTGAAGGCGTTTCCGGCGCCTCCCATTGCAGGTGTGCGTGGTGAGTAACCGGACGAAGATGCAACTGACCCGTCCGCTCCGTCGTGGGCATCCGAGATGGGCGATGAGATTCTGGCTCCCTCTGCTGGAGAAGCCGGTTGAGCCTCGTCCGCGTCGATCAAGTCCGGTGGCAGCTGATAACATCATCGGGAAGAGTGGAAGCGGGATGTCAGCACCCATTACAACGCACGCATAACCGAGACAGCGCGGTGAAAGGGGATGAACTCACTCTCTCGTTCTCAATATCCACTCTTCTCGCCTCGTCAAAGTTCGTGATGGCCTCTTTGATGCCCTCTGAGCCCAGCGCAAGCGTTCCATACGGCAGCTTGCCCGTCGCCGACGCGCTCTTCAGCTCCGAGACTCTCTCAGCCTCCTCACGCAACAGCGCAAACACTCTGCTCATCCGTCCCACGGCCAGAATCTTGTTCTTGATCACAACCTTGCGCTCCTGTTGGGTGCTGTCTTCAGACGTGTCGCCAGTCCGGGGCGAGGCCGGCACACTTGAAGAGGCAAGGCCAGAGTCGGACGATGAGGAAGGTCCAAAGGACGCGGATGTGTCGTCAGCAGAAGCTGCTGCTGCTGCGGCAGCGGCGGCAGCTGCTTTGGCTTCCTCGTCGGCTGCTACAAGAGCGGCTTCGTCTTCCTCCTCTTCCTCTTCGAGCTCCTCCTTGCTGCAAATGTTCAAGATTGCGATCAACATGTCTGTGACTGTGGATGCGAATAAAATTCGGACGGGCAAAGTAATCGTGTCAGTCGCTCTTGTTCCTCTAACTTTCCCCTTGTTGGACGGGAGGACGCGTCCTGTGCCACAATTCGGATGAGTACTCACTCTTCTCGCCAACGAATGGCAGACTCCAGGTGAAAACATCCATAAAGTTGGGAAGCCAGTACGGGTGCGGAGTACAGTTGAACTGCCGGATGTTCATGACGTTGTTCTCGTACTTGAGCACGGCCGCCTTGTTGTTGTACACGTCTAGGTAGTTGGGCGCCGAAAAGATGGTCATCACGGAGGGGAAGCCTGTCGTCTTGGTCTTGCGGTACATCCGGTATCCCGCATCTTGCGCTTCGTGCGCGCGAATGATGGACAGCAGGTTGTTGCGCTCGAGGAACTGGCACGCAGCATTATATCTGTTGGGGAACGGGAGGGGTTTGAGACGCGAATGTCAGCAATCGCAGGAAACAGGATGTGAACAAGGCTTCGAAATGGAGGCACGCACGTGAAGAAGTAAGAGCAGCCTCGTACATGGTTGTGGATAAAGTTTTCGTTTGTCTTTTCTGCGCCAAAGTCTTCGAGGGGATCAGCCCAAAGGATGTCGCACATGAGACCATGGGTGGGTGGCTCGCGGAAGCGGTTGATCTAAGCAAGGAGAATTGTGGCGCAAATGAGTCAGTTCATGAGTCTGAATCAGCCTCCCAGACACGCTGCCGTGTGTGTGCTAACCGATCGTAAGTCATCAAGAGTCTGGAGCTCAGGGGAGAGACCACCGTGGATGCACAGGAATTGCTTGTTCATGATGGCGCCGAGGGGTAGGGTGCAGAAAGAGTCCATGCACTTGTCGTAGATTGCCTCTGAGTACTTGTGTTTGCCTGAGCATTGACGTACACGCGCGTGTCAGTAATTGTTGGTGGCAGCGATCGCTATGGGCCAAGAGCCACTCACATTCGAGCTTGAAGGTGAAGTAATCGGTCAAATGCCTGCATTCGTGGTTACCTCGGAGAAGAAAGAGGGTGTCCGGATACCAGATCTTGAGCGCCCATAGGTACAGTACGCACTGTGATGAGAAGTGCAAAGGATGAGCTGAAGATAGACTCCAAGACGATATTGTGCACGGACACCCACCTCGATGGAGAAGTAGCCTCGGTCCACGTAGTCGCCCAGGAAGAGATACCGTGTCTCTGCAGGGTTTCCTCCCACTTCAAAAAGCTTCATCAGATCAAACTGTGAGGCGTGGAGAGAGCGGTGAGAAACTGGTGCAACAGGGGGTTGTTGGAGAACATTACTTACGTATTGACCGTGTATGTCACCGCAGACGGTGATGGGCGCGTCCACTTCGAGCAGGTTTGGCTCCTTGCGCAGGATCTCAGTTGCCTTCTCGAGGATGAAGGTAGCCTGCTCTTCGGTCAGTCGGCCCTCACGGTAGAAGTGGTTCTTGAGGAAGGCAATGTCAGGTTTGGAGGGATCCTGCTTGGAGTAGAACTGTTCATCGGTGGGCTTGAGGAAGGCAGGCGCTTGGACGTCCTTGATGACACGCTCCTGAGTGGAAACTTGAGTGCCATCGTCGGTGGTGTGTAAGGTGAAGTCGACCTCGATCGTTGGTTGTTGGGATCGGTTGTTGATCTGAGCGATACCCTTTTGGAGTCGCTCCGCTCGCTGCTGGGCGGTGGGCATGGCGATTGTTGGGATGGAATCTGCGCCGTTGTCACCAGGCATTCCACCCTGCTGGGATGATGCCATGATCGAAACGAGAGAGAAGGGGGGGAGAGAGGGTGAAGCTGTAGGTCGAAAGAAGAGTAAGTCGACCAGAGGATGCTGTGCTGCACAAGGAGGCGGGAAGGAAGGAGGTGAGCCAAGGCCACCTTGCGCGCTCTCTCACTATGTATTCGTACATCGCTGTGCGGAGTAAGCTCTTGATCACGTGACCACTTCCCCAAAGTCACAGCTTATCGGCTGAGGCGCTCTCCAAAAATTTTGGGCACAACTTAGCCTGACTCGGCTCAACCCTCACACTTCGACCACTCCGGTACATCAAGGTTGAAGGCAATAATGCCATTGGACACGACAACATACTTGACAGGCAGGGGCTGGGAGGGGCAGGGCATCCCACTCGATGGCAAAGGCGGGCGCGGCCTCAAGAAACCCATCATCATCCCTCACCGAAAGAACCTGGCGGGACTGGGGAAGGACAGAGATCGAGCAGACGAATGGTGGGACTGTCTCTTCACTGCTGGAGCTCAGACCATACTTATCGGCCAATCCTCATCCTCTTCCTCATCGACAACCTCCACTCCACCTCCGACCTCAAGCTCAGGCAGCACACCATCCCTCATTGCACGAGCGAGGAGAGAACACATGCGGAAGCAACTCATGTCCACTTTCCACTCGGGAGGATTGCTCGAGTCCACTCTCCCACCTGCCACGGAGGAAGTGTCATCATCGTCTTCGTCCAAGGCAACACCTCTGGCAGCAAAAGCAGCAGCCATTGCAGCCATCGCAGCTCCTGTCCCGGCTTCAAACTCTCTCCGAGCTCCATCCTCAAAATTCTCGGAAGTCACAGATCCGAAGGCGAGCGAAGACAAGCAGAAAAGCAAAAGCAAGAAGAGCACAGACGCCAAGAAGAAGGACGGGAAGAAGCGGAGAAGGGACGATGACGATGTTGAGATCGATGTACCAGCTTCGTGTCCGCCAGTGGCAGCAATACCCGAGGTCGAGGCAGCAGACAGTGACGACAAAGCGGCGCGGAGAGCAGCCAAGCGGGCTCGCAAGACAGAGAGGGAAGAGCGCAGAAAAGCCAAGCAGGCAAAGAAGGAGCACAAGGAGCAGAAGCGGATAGCCAAAGCTGCGAAGAAGACAGCAGCTGCAGCATCATAGCGATCCCGGTTTCCAACTTTCTGTCTTAATCCACCCAACTTCTCAGCAGCATCCATCTTGCCTCAAACTTTGTCAATGGTCTGTCGGTCACATCAACACACTCCAATAAGCGCAAGAATGCAACAGTGCTGCTCTTGCATAGATTCTCAATGTGGTTTTGGCTTGTGCCCATCGACTGTATGCACACAGAGACAGCTTTGAGCATAATGAGAGGAGAAGGATGGGACCCGCAGGCTGACTCACCATACATATTTCTGGTTGCGGCGGGCAGTTGCGCTATCAAACCATCTGTCTCCTTCGTTACCTTGACCTGACAACCCAATCTTGAGCTGTAGGAGAAGGAGCGTGATCTCAGCTAACGTTGAAGTGCGACAGTTGCGGGCTTGTCCAACTGCACTCACGTGTCGGTCAGTCCGAATGCCAGGTCGAGCATATCGTTCTCATCATCAGAAGGCTCTTCCAGCAAGTCGTACACATCCGATTCCAAGATGACATGGCATGTCGAGCAAGCCACCGAGCCCTCGCATGCACCTATACCAATCACAGAAGATATGAGCATTGCATGCTAGCATCGTGAAGCAAAACACATGTGCTTACCCTCTAGATCTATGCCATACGCATGCGCCAGAGTGAGTAGATCATCTCCTTCGTTTGCCTCCACCGTTTTGATGTCTTTTCCAGCGGCATCCCGGAAGGTCACTTTCAGCCTGCCGGTGGGCACAGACACGGAGCTGCTGTCAGAAGGGTACGGTCATGCGGGTAAAGGGAGATTGACTATGAGAATGCTCACCCAGTGCCGGGCGCTGGCTTCTTGTAGCCGCCGTGTTGACGTGCTGAGCAGCCATGAAAACAAGCAACAGATTTCAGCAACGGCGCTTTGTCAGAAGTGACGCTCCAGGAGAAAAGATTGCTCACCTGTCGAGGTATGGAGCTTGGCAACGTCTCTCCTGAGCGGCCAGCTCATTTCCGCTCCAGTTACCATCCTTGAGCTCCAGGCTCGCTGCCGACTTGCCGGTCCTTGCGAGCGACATGGTGCGCTTGTGCCGAAGCTGAACGATCGTGAGCTTCCCGCGACGGCGCTCGCTGCGAAATTTGCCGGCCTCGACGAAGAGGCGGCGAGAGGCAAGGCGCTTCGCAGAGCCATGCGCGAGTGCGGAACGAGCTGTGCAGCCATCTGGATGAGGTGAGCGTAGATGGTATGTACCCACAGCCTGTATCTGCTGAACAATACCAGAGCATTCAAGAAGTTCCATGACTGCAATGAACTTGGTCCGGTGTTTGGATCCGGCCCGTGATCCGGCCTTTCGGACAAGTGGCGTCGAGAAGAATCGAAGAAACGTCCAGTTCGACCCTGCAAAGGAACACATCATCGCAGACGTTTGGAATCATTCTTCTTCAGAGTCGGGACGATCCCAAGATGGCAGTTATTGAAGAGCAGATTGAGGAGAAGGCCTCAGCGCCGACGATGATCGGTCCGAGTCCGCCTCCGATGGCGGCAGACAGGGATCTGGACGACTCGCTCAATTTCAAGATGCCATTGTTGCCAGAGTGAGCAAGCGTTCCTAGGCTGGCGTAGTTGTCCAGGATCCCTCTGATCTTGACACTCTTCTTTCTTGCTGATCTTCCTCTTTTCTCTCGTCGCCCATAATCTGCTCTGCTGTTCTGTTCTTCATCGCTTCGCGTCTGCAAACAGCGGAACAAGAGCAACTGGAACTTCCCAGAGTCGGGGCAAGACGACGGAAGACATGATGAAAGAATTCGATGCCACGCCGCTTTTCATGCGGGATCTTCCGGCCGGAGACGACAGCGGTGATTCGTCTACCAACGCCGCCTTTGAAGCCCTTCAAAGTCTAGCGTTTGATGGAACGCCTGATGGTGAGCTTCTGATACTCTGCGCCGCTGTTAGATCTTCATGCTGAGTCGACATCCGTGCTGCTCGGGACACCAGAGATCGCGGAGAACTTCAAGGGCCAAGGGAATGAGTATTTCAAGGGTAAACGGTACAAGGACGCCGTCGTCTTCTACACAAAAGCCCTCGATGCTCATCCCACCGACTCGAAGCTCCTTGAGACTGTCCATCTTAACCGAGCGGCATGCAATCTCGAATTGAGTGAGCATCAACGATGCTGTCGACTGATCAAACCAGTAGACCGATACTGATCCTGTGGCTCTTCTTCCAGAAAATTACGGCAGTGTTCTGCGGGACACTTCCGCTGTCCTCAAGCAGAACCCCTCCTCCTCAAAAGCATTCTACCGCGCAGCACGAGCTCTCCTCTCTTTGAGGAGACTCCCTGAAGCCCTCGATTGCGTAGAAAGGGCATCTACGGGCGATTCTGCAGCTGTTTTGACAAAAGACGCTGGGTTCCAAAATCTGGCGAGCAAGGTCAAGACTGAGGCGGAGAGGGAGGAAAAGAGAGAGAAAGAAGCGAAAGAGCGGGAGAGGAGGAAAGCTGAGACGGAGCGAGCTCTGAAGGTTGCTTTCCTGGTGAGAGTGTAGCTCGTCATGTTTCCGACAGAAACTATAATTGACAGCGTGTCGATTCCATCTCAGGCGCGCGGACTCTGGCTCGAAACTAGTCCCCGACCTCCAGACAACCCGTATCCAGCTCACTTCGACCCGGACAACTTGGCGCCCACTTCAGCAAGCGACCTCCCACTCTCGAACACCAACTGGACTGCTCCAGATCCGATTCGGACACCCTTGATCCTACCCACCTTTTTCCTCTATCCCCAACACAACCAATCGGACCTGATCTCTCACTTCCACGAAGACGAGACTTTTGGAGACCGACTGGACGCCATGTTCCCCGCCGATCAGCCCCCGCAGCGGTGGGACACTCAAAAGCGAGAATATGTGTCGAAGAAGCTCGCCGTCTATGCGTCAACGAGGAAACGGAGGTTGCTCAAAGTTGGGCGAGGGCTCACGTTGCGAGAACTGATGGACAAAGCTGCCGTCATTCCTGAAGCTGCCCAGTCCGGGGCTGCCCCCACGGCGGAGGAACAGAGGAAGGCCAGGGAGGAAAGGGACGGGCTGATCATGCGCGATGGTATTCTGAGTGTCGTCGTGCTGCCAAAGGACAGCGAGGCGGAGCGGGAGTGGGTGGACAAGTTCAAACGGGAACGAGCAGAGGCCGAGACGAAGGAGAAGGAGGGCAAGAAGGTCATCAGCACGACGAGGGTGTAGCATCATTATCAAAAATGCATAGAGACGATAATCTTCCGTCCATCAGATGTTCAGCGCAGGTGTATCCTTTCGTGCCACAGGAGATGCAGAGGCTACTGTGGTTTGATTTTGAAGAGTCATATCTACAGATCGAGTCGCATTGCCCAAGCATTCTCGCCGTCCGCATCTGAAGGAAAAGTCACGAGGGTAAGATCTCATCTCGGAAGGCTGTCCAACGAAGCATCTGCCGTAGGTATACTCACAGTATCCCTTCTCTATGCCAGAAACGGTGAACCCGAGAGTGTCTCTGTAGAGCCCAATGGCGGCCCGGTTCGTTTCTCTTACATGTAAAGAAACATACTTGGCGCCGAACACTTCCTTCATCGCTCGTTCTAGTCAGTATTCACGGAGAGCAGAGAAAGAGCTATCAGTCGTCTGCGCAGACGAGAAAAGTGGCTCTGATACGGAGGCACGTACGAGATTGTTCCATGAGCTGGTTTGCAAGCCGTAACCTTCTGTAGGAGCGAAGGACAGAGATCGAGGTAACGTGGCCATGAGGTATTCCGTCTACGGGTTCTTCCTCCCTGTGGAGCGCACAGTGTCATGATCAGGCCCAGATTCTCCTACCTCAGCTTCGGGCTGGAAGATGTGGCATATACTCACATCTTGCCCAGGATGTACCCTACGATGCGACCTTTCTCATCTTCTGCTACATAGCTGAGCTGCGGCCAGGTCAGCGCATGGTAGAGATCTAGAGCAGAAAAGCGCAAAGGGGGGAAGGAGCTAAATCAGCTGCCAGGCGATGCTCAGTAGATGGTGCAGAGAAAAGAGACGTACAATATCTCATGGTGTAGTTTTCTGGCAGGTTCATCAAGTTGGCATGTTGCATACCGAGCAAATCGTCGGGCTGCGGGGAAGCAGGTCAAAGCCAGGTCAGCTTGGGCGGCATGACGAGAACAAGAGTGGCAGCTCCGGCTGCGGGGGCCTTGTGCTCACAGTAGCTTGTCTGACGCTCATGTTGGCTCCAAGTTTTGAGCAGACGGTGGTGGTCTTCTCGTTGTTCGGGACAGAACAGAGCCTCCTCAATCTCAAACCAGCATCTGTGCACCGAAGCTTCATAATTATCTTCTCGAATTCTGAGGAACTGAACAGATGACATGTCCGGAAGGGTTGGGATACACATAGGTCACAGAGGAGCCCCTACATGCGCAGGAAGGGACATGAAGTGAATGCTTCGTGAACACAGAGGGAGAAAGGAAGATGGGGGAGTTTGCGGGGAACTACTGGAGCGAGCGAGAGAGTGGGAGGGAGAGAAAGAGTGAGGCCAGATGCGCAGTAGCGACGTCGAGAAGGCGGGCGAGAGTGACCAGATGGGGACCATGGACAGGGAGGCCAGAGAAGGAGAACGATGTAGTGTTCGTTGGTGGTAGTTGTACAGCAGGAAGATCGAAAAAAGGGGGCGAAAGGGGCTGATGACGGAGAAATCGGATCATGTCGCTTGTGGTTGCTGCGTCGGAGCTGATTCTGCTGCTGTCGATGTGGCTGCTGTGACTGATGATGATGTCGCTGCTGCTGCTGCTGTTGCTGCGCTAGCTTCTCCCTCGTCAAGCCATGATTCTTCGACTGTGGCTTTGACCCGCCGGACGTACTCCTTCATGTTCTCTCGGTAGAGTGAGGCAGCCTCTGCGTTTGCGGGACTGTTTGGGTTCGGATCGTGTAACAGCGACTGGATCGAGGTCAGGATTGCCGCGACATCATAGGTTGGAGACCACCGGTTCTGGAGGATATCAAGACAGAGCTCGCCGTTGGCATATACGTTTGGGTGAAACATCTTGGAGATGAACTTGACCGTGGGCGGTTTATTCGGGTACGAGTCGTCAAATGTGAGGAGCAGTTTGAAGGTGCCGTCCTCAAAGGGAGTATCTGCTGGACCGAAAATGACAGCGTTCCACACGAGCAGGTTGTCTGCGCATGGTGCTCCTGAGATTCCGCCAGGAGGATCTGTGGAGATGCGCTTGAAATCACGAATGAGTCGTCGCTTAGATGGGGTGGACTGAGTGAATGGAAGAAGAAGGCGGGAAGCAGGGAGGTGGGTCAGTGGGAGAGCTTGAGCAAGAAGGTAGGAGGCAAAGGGAACCAGGGACTCACCATTGTCGCCAGAGGGTTGTTTGGAACTGCGGACGGGGTGTAAGGCAAGGCTCAGTTGATCGAGGAAAGGGTGCGTTCGTTGCTCGAGCAGGAAGTGCCTTGGTCTTGCCTTCGCTCGTTGCCGGTATATGAGTAGGAATTCCACAGCTGCAGTCAGGGGACGAGACGTTGGTAGTTGTGGCGAGGATGAGGTTGGGCCGCTCGAGGATGAGCTCGAGCCCCCCATGAGCCCGCCGGATCGGATAAACTCTGGACAGCTCAGCCCAGTAAGAGTCAGTGGTGTTTGGCTTGTCAACTCCATCATCATCATTCATCTGTCTGACTCTCTGGAATTCAATCAGAGAGCGAGGAGAGGACTGGAAGCTTTGGATCGCGGGATGGCTTCTCCGTCATCGTCTTCGCCAGCGCCATCGTCGCCTCTGGCAGGCGAATCGCGAGGGAGGCATCAGCACAGCATGTCAACCTCGTCCTCATCCTCGATGACATACGCTCCCTACCAGAGGCGACACTTGCGGAATGCGAGCTCAATCTCGTCGTCATTGATGCCTCCAGCTACCTATGCGCCCTCTCCTCTGACTCAGGAATCTTTCTCGCCCATGTCTACACCCACGCAGCTGCAGCCTCAGGCCGCCCCGTCCGGTCTCTCAGCCTCATCGTCGGCACCCAGACTTGCGCCAGCACAGCAACAACAGCGACCACTGTTTCCCATCGATCGTCCCATTTCCAGATATTCTACACCTCCGCCTCCCCTAACTCAGCCCCAACCGCAGCTGCTCGTGTCAGCATCCTCACCTAGTACCTCAAGCACCGCCAACACAGCGGCCGTCCCACTCAACTCGTTCCAACCCAAGGGGCTCACCATCTCAAGGACGGCCGAATTCATCAACGCACGCAAGAAGGGCGGTCAGGCCAATTCGAGACTCGAAGACGGCAGATTGGGGAGGAGATTGGAAAAGTTGCTCGCTATTCATCACAACCCAGTGCCGCTCTCCGCAGCTGCGAACGCTACCGCAAAGGACGAAGGCAGGGGCTCAGGAGACTATGATCCAGCCGAGGAGCCACTGCTGGCCTTGGCAAACACGACCGCCTCTCATATACGCAAGGCATCCTCTGATCTGTGGGCTACCCTCAGAGTCGTCGCCTCAACAGCCACCACTCCCGTCTCGTCCGAGAACCAGCCCCAACGGAAGAGACTGACGCTCGAGGGTATCAGGACGAAGACTGCTGAGGACGCAGCTAGACGGAAAGCAGAGCAAGCCATCGTCAAATGGCAGGAAGATGCGGAGGCGAAAGCATGTCCGATCTGCGCAACGCCCTTCTCCCTCGCTGTGCGCAAGCATCACTGTCGGCTGTGTGGCAGGGTCGTATGTGCCTCGCCCAATCTCACAAAACCAATATTCCCAACCTTGCCCAACAGCGAAAGTACAGCGGACGGGACGACGGCAGCTCCACCACCAGCGACGGATCCGATCAAGGCAGCTGCACTGCTGGCAGAACAAAAGTGCTCAGGGTTGATTGTGCTGACTGATGCCAGGACGGGCAAAGTAGACGACGCTCGTAAAGTGGCGGCGGAAACGGCCGTCGCTGCGGCGAGTGCAGAAGGGGCAGCCAGTGAGCTTGCGCTTAAAGCGATTGAGAAAAATGTGGAGGAACGAGCGGTTAGGATATGCAAAGATTGCAGGAAGGTCATTTTGTGAGTTCCGCTCCTGAGCTCATCGTTGAACAAGAGACGTGTGGCTGAAAGTTGCGTGACATCAACCATAGCCGACAACAATACATGCTGGAGTCGGGCCCAGTTCCCACTTGGGTCAAGCTATACGAAGCCCTGGTTCGGCTACAGAGGGAGATCGAGGAGAGTCTGCCCGAATTCCATGAGATGGTGCTTGGACTTCAGTGAGTCAAGGAAAGAAGTTTCATCTTGTGGCCGCAAGTGAGGAGTTCCTGAATGTTTGTGCTTGCTGCTTGCAGAAAACACGACGCCTCGACCACTCTGGGTTCCTCGGCGCGAACCACGCTCAAGCTGCAACGCGACGCCGCCTCAGCACGTAAACAGCTCCTAGCCAACTTTGCGGCCTACGATGCTCTCGCAAAGCGGATCAGGACCTTGCCCACTCCAGGTAGCGTGGCTCGTGCCGCAGCTGCCAAGATGCAAGCCAACTCCGGGACCACGTCGCAACGGGCGAACAAGAAGGTCGATTTGAGCGCTGGCATTGCGGCGGGAAATATTGATGACCCACAGGAAAGAGTGCAGTTAGCGATTTGGACCACTGCAAATCTGTTCTTGCAGAAAAATGTGGGTGCTGGGAGCCGAACAGTCCTTTCCCGGACGAGAACGAGTATTGAGCCTTTCATTTGCCCTCACAGATGTTCCCACTTCAGACTTTGCCCAAGCCCGAATCGAACGGATCTGCATCGTCTTCCCGCTCCAGCACGCCAGCGAACGGCACGTCAACAGGATCTCAAAAGGGCACCAACGGACCCGGCTCGAGCAACCTCTCCGAATCAGCCGCTGCCGCCGTCCAAGCACAGGAACAAATCGTGGTTCTGCGCGAACAGCAGCATCTGCTGGAGGACTACATGGCCCGAGCGGGCGCAGCGCGCAAGTTTGAAGATGCAAAGATGCTCAAGGCGAGCTGGGAAGAGCTGGAGAGGGAGGTGGAGAAGTTGCTTGTTGTTGCTTCGTCAAACTCGGGGTCCCATGGCAGCTTGGGCGATCCGAGGAGGGCTGCTAATGGAGTCGGTGGCGGGAGAGGGCGGAGGTAGGCAGCAGCATGGTTGCACCCTCAATGATTTTATTTTCAAATGAATCCTTTCGAAGGCACCTCTGTTCCGTGTGATTTGTCATGGACGCGACCTGACCTCAGCCGACCCGGTCGTCCAGGGCCTGGTGCCCATGTCTGATTGTGAGAATGGGTATGGATTCTACTACTTCAGCAGAGGTGCGTGTCTACAAATACAAGGCCGAAAAGCTGCGAGAGTCCGATTGTCAGACAGCGGCAGCGGCTTGAGGTGAAAGACCGCCCGGTTGTCTTCCGAGCGACGCTTGCGCCTTCGATTGGAGCTCGACAATCTGAGTGAGGAGTGAGGTCAGCACTCGCTGAGATTGCGCAATGCTGTTGTACAATCACTCACCTCGTTCCGCTTGGCTTCCATCTTCTGGTTGACCTCTTTGAGTTTCGACTCCACTCTTGTGCTGACCAGCCAGTAAGTGCAACAAGATGTACGTTCAGACAATCGGACTGAGGTGAATGTGGGAGCAAAGGTCTGATACTCACACTTCGTTCTTGATAAATTCGATACGCTTGTCTACATTGGCTTTTGCTTCGGCCTGATCTTGCTTGACGAGGGCAGGACCAATGAGCTTGTAGACTTGGTTGTTGGGGGTGAGCTTTGCAAATTCCTGTATGATGAGATGCTTTCCAAGGTCAGAAACGCCAAAAGTGGACCTTGTCAGGCCAGATTATGAAGTCAGGGATGCCCACCTTCTTGACATTCTCGTTCTCTGACATCTGAGCATCCAATCTTTGTCGAACTTCTACCTGCTTTTGGAATTCTGAGGGATGGGAGAATTAAATATTTCAGATACTGAGTGAGCCTGGTGCGAGAGTGCTTCAATGAACGAACCCGCCTGAAGAGATGTGAAGTCATTTGAGAGGACAGCGAGCTTCTTCTGCGCGGCCGAGAGATCCATGATGGCCACGAAAGGAGTAAGATGCTTGGCAAGTGCCGTGTTGGCATGCGATGCGAGCGAGACCGTCATTCGAGGTTGGTTGTGGACAAAAAGGCTCCGAGGAGGTGTTGATCGCAGAGTTTATCCGGGACCTGTTCGGCGTTTCCGCAAACGATGAGCGGCGTTTGAGAGCATGAATCGACGATTTTTCGAGAGCGGAAGTTGCAAGCGTGAGAAAAGCGGCGTTTGAGCTCGGTGCGAGGCAATGAGTGGGAAGATTCTCACACTCGCCATCCTCCCCCTCCCGTTGCCATCTCACCCCATCGGCTGGTCAATCTTCCTCAAGGCATCCGACACCCACACACATATCCATCAGTAAGTATCAACACACGCGGATACTCTCTGGCAGCAGCAGCGTGGATCGGATTCTATCAGCGGCGAACGGGGGGCGGCGGGTCGGTCAGCGGCTTGGAGGCAGAGGAGTTGAGGAATCAGGTGTCCAACAGGACGGACTTGTGGAACGCTCATGGTCCGGCGTGGAGGAACTGCATCGCATACATCGGTCGAATGATGGACGGGATCGCCAGCGCAGAGGTGGGACGGACATACGATCGTTGTACAAGACGGCTGGAAGGTGCAGGGTGACCGGCGCATGGGTGGAAGTTGGCAAGCGGGGCTGGTTCATGGAGGCGCTTCTGATGAGTACCATGTTTTCCAGCTGGACTCCAAAGCTCACTACTGCATCTATCTCCCTCCCTCCGTCTCTCCAGAAATGTCGTCTTCGTCAACAAACCCCATGCGCGAGCTGCGCGTGGACAAGCTCGTCATCAACATCTCCGTCGGAGAATCTGGTGACAGACTGACCCGAGCCACCAAGGTGCTCGAGCAGCTGACTGGTCAAACACCCGTCACCTCCAAGGCCCGGTACACCCTCCGTGGTTTCGGTATCCGTCGTAACGAGAAGATTGCCTGCCACGTCACCATCCGCGGCCCCAAGGCGGAGGAGATTCTCGAGCGCGGTCTCAAGGTTAAGGAGTACGAGCTTCGCCGACGAAACTTCTCCGACACTGGCAACTTTGGTTTCGGTATCACTGAGCACATTGACCTTGGTCTGCGATACGACCCCGGTATTGGTGTAAGTATCGGGCGGGAGCAGATGAGAGATTGTGAGGTCACACAACGGTGCTGATCACCAGTTGGCATGATCCTCTTGTGTGCACTCACAGATTTTCGGTATGGACTTCTACGTCTGCATGGTCCGCCCTGGTGCCCGTGTCGCCCGCCGAAAGCAACAAGTGGCCCGAGTTGGCGCTTCGCACCGTGTTCTCCGGGAAGAGACCGCCGCTTGGTTCAAGTCGCGCTTCGACGGGTAAGCCAACATCACAGCGTCTCTGCATGAGTTCCCCTGCGCACAAACTGACCGCTCTTGTCCTTGCCTCTCTGCCTCTACAGTGTCATCCTCCGTTAAAGCGAGCAAGCATGGTTTACGCAAACGAGAACTACATGTGTGCTGTTGTAAATTCGACCCCCTCACTTCACTGCCGTTACCCACCAGCTTGACTCTACGCAACCCACCGTCGCATGCCCCATGTCTTCTCTTCTCTTTTCCTGGTCTCACTCGCAGAAGACCAACACCCCCAATGCACATCGCATTTTCAGATACACACAGTCTGCCTGTCGCTGGCTGCCTGGATATGTGGGATCCATGAGAGCAGGTGATGAGGCTGGAAGGCATTTTGATTTTTTGCTACCACGTGGCAAATTCTCACGTAATCGAATCGCGTCGCGTCGCGCGTCTGGTTCGGCTCGCTTCCCAAAATCTGGAAGTTGGAATCAACCACCAGCATCGCTCCCAGTATCTCTCCATATCCTTTTACACTAGACTTCAACCACGACGTTCTCTTTGACTACCATTATTTCACATCCCTATCACCTGTGACCCTTCTCTCTCTTTTTCCCTTTCTCAATTGCAGCAAGCCGAACATCACACAAGAACCATGATGCTCATTCCGCCACACTCTTCTACCCCTCGCTGGGTGCCCACAGCCGCCTCTTCCAACAGCAACGTCAACAACAACGGCAGCAGCGGTGTCGGTGCTTTTGGCGGAAATAGCTCAAAGGCGATAGCCACCTCCAAGAGGAAACGCGACGATGATCACGATGCGCAGATGGCTTCCACCAGCGAAAGCAGCTACGGAGCGGAGCCGTTCCCGGCCAGCAGACGAATGCGCACAGATGAGGTGAGTAGACATCCGTATCTCCAGCTTCCTCAAGACCGCCAGTGCTCAACTTAGCTTCGTGTGACCATGCGCAGAGCATGTCTCAGCTAGTGCGGCCCTCCATTCATCCACATCAATCCGGGTTCGAAAGCTCGAGTTCATTTGGACCTTCGCTCAGCCATAGCTCGAGCTCCACTTCACGTTTGCCCACTCCAAGTTCGGATCAACCATCGCTCACTTCTTCCGTCAAGTTCCCCTCGTCGTCGTCCGGTCTCTCATGGCTCGGACATCCCGTCCAGACCGACTTCTCAGCTCTAGCCAGCGGAAGCAGTGCCGGCATGCTGATGATGCCCTCACCACCCATGACACCCTCCCACTCCTCGTCCTCCATGGCAGTCGACGGCGCGTTTCACCAGCTCCACCAACACTATGCGACCGCTGCGGATGCCATGATGGAAATGGACCATCCTTCTCACGACCGCGTCTGGAACGGGGTCGATTTCCCGGCGAGCATGTTCCAACTGCACCTCCCCGGTGCCGTTGCGGGACATGCACACCCATATGCTTAAACTTCTGCATCATAATCACGTTCGAAAATTTTATGGGCCTTCTTGGTCTCCACTTTTGTGACCCTGTCGCTTTGTTCCTTACATCTTTGCGCATTGAATCTAGTCAGCATCACTGAAACCATTCCAAATGGAGTGTCTGTGACCGAAGGCATCCATTGATTCGAAAGAAAAGTAAATGAACAGAGAGAACTGCCTGCGGAGAGTGATAGTCTGCAAGGCACATCCCATGCATGGCAACGGCCGAAAAGCGCAAAACAATCGGAATCGAAAGCCCACCGGCGCGTAGGGACCTGCTTAGCCTGGAGGGAGCAGACTGGCGTCGATGGCAACGGTGTCTACCGCAGCGAGCTCGTCGCTGGCATATGTCGATTCGATGGGGGCACGAGGCATGACAATGGATCCTGTTTGAAACAAGATGTTTGTGTCAATGAGTTGTGAAAGTAACGTGCGCGATCCCAGATCGAGGCCTGGACGAGGCGACACTCACCACTCCGAGCTGCCTCAAGGACACCGTATGGCCGGAGCAGCTTGAGGAAGGCATCGACTCTGCTCGACTTGGCACTGATCTCAACAGTGACCGAGTTGTGGCTGACATCGACGACTTTTCCCTTGAATTGGTCCGAGAGCGCAATGATGGCGCGCATGTTGTCCGACTTGACGCGCAGCGCCTCGGTCGCGGTCAGAGGCGTCCGGTGGTGTTGAGCCGAAGCGGACTCGGCCGACGGGCCTTCCGAGCTGTCCTCCTCATCAGCGTCGTTCCTGTCCGCTTCGCGCTCGAGGAGGAGTTCGGGTGGGATGCTGCCGCCGGTAGCGCCGAGCCCGTAGTGGCTCTCCTCAAAGTACTCGGGCCCCAAGATGGAGACTTTGACCAGCATCATCTCGCGCTCGATGACCTGTGTCCGTGTATAGTCGAGTACTGCCCAGACGGGGACCAGGTCCTCAAGCTGACGGCGGGCCTGCTCAATCACGGCTTCTTGACCGCGCAGGACGATGCACATCCGGGAGAGATCCCGAATCTCGGTTGCGCATACGACGAGAGAGTCAATGTTGAAGCCGCGGGCTGCGAGCGTGCCAGCTACGCGGGAGAGCACACCAGGCTCATTCTGCACGAGACAGTTGAGTATGTGTCTGAGGGCAAAGAAGAAGAAGAAGGAGGAGGAGGAGGAGGAGAAGCAGGGTCCCCGGAAGGAAACCAAACTTCAGCCGGACGATTCTGTTTCGCGAGCTTCAGCACCAGTACAGAAAGTTGCCTACCTGGTGAAGGGCTCTTTGCTGGGAGGAGGCGTGTTGTAGAGAATGTTGCTGACAGCCTGACCCGCCTCAGGGACCGGTGGTTCGAGCGAAGGCAGAGGTGGGAGCTTGCGGAGGCGATGGGAGAGCTTGTACTCGAGGGCCGAGGTGGAGCCTCGCGGCTGCTTCTTGCTGCTGCCGCTATTCGAGTCGGAGGCTGCTGGGCTTGGTTGTGGAAGGCGGGCGATGGCATTCAGGCTGAAGGCGCGGGCGGTCGTGGTTGAGGACGAGGCGAGGGCGGCAGAGGAGGCAGGCGAGACCACCGCCGCCGCTGTCCGCCGAAGCGGGAGGGAGAACATGTTCGCAAGCTTGGAAGAGCGGCTCGCGCGCACCAGACAGCTGATGATGATGAAGAGGTGAGCAAGGAAGGCTGTAATGGAAGCAAGTCAAGTGCAAGTGCAAGTCTTCTTGCGAGCGGGGAAAGCATGTTCATTCATCCAATTTTCAGTCCAAGTTGGGAGTCATCCAGTGCAAGTCACGTGAATCAGTTGCCCACAAAGAGTAGAAAGAAACAAGTACAGGATGGATCAAGATCAAGATTGGAGACGGCGACCAATGGTGAAGAGCGGGCCCTCATCTCTGGAGAGGTGGAGCTTCTATGTCAGGGAACAGCAGATGGGGCCCTCTCTCGAACCCGTCCCGGCCCGTAAGAGGAAACACGAAGAAAGGTGACGGAGTGGGAAAAAGTACTGTAATTTAAGAATGGCAGGACAGAGCAGACGAAAATGTAAGGTGTAGTTGTTGGTTGGACGTAGTACGAGCGATGATAGCCCCGATGCTCCTTGACTTTTCAGGTAACGATATATGACCGGGATGCTTGTCTTTTGCTTGGAAACTTGTATTCTGGGAGGCCCGCAGAGAGAAGAGAAGTGGGGAAGGGTCGAGACCCCTCAGATGGCGGCCTTGGCCTGCTGAAGCGCCCGCAACAAGGCCTGGCTCGTCGCCTTCGAAGGATGACGCACTCCGGGATGGTCCTCATTGTTGACGCCATGCGCTTGGATCGCGTACGCATACACCGACACAAATTCTTCCGCACATCGAAGGAGCTCGGCCGACTCGCCGCTGACACAGTACCGCCATCGCCGGTTCCGGCCTACGAGCAACAGCGCAAAGCTGGCGGCGTGGCTCAGTAGGAAGTGATAGATCGAAGGCAGATAGGCCAGCCGCTCGGCAAATCCCTCTGTCCGGCTCGAGGCGAGTTGGAGCGCCCGCAGTGCTCCGTCCCTGGCAGCGCGGATTACTTGGTGCTCGACGACGTCAAAGCTCGAGTCCAGACCTTGGGCTACGGAACGAGCTTCGACTCCGTGTGTTGCCGACATTGAGTTGAGAACCCGAGACGCCTCCAGGGCGCTGGAACCCAGCCACGCTCGTGCCAAGTGATACATCAGCGTCAGGTCCAGCGAGATCGCAGTGCATCCCGACAGGTCTGCGAACCACGGTACAAGATCAAAGATGTCAGAAGACGGAGAGTAATATGACAACCGAGTCCAACATTCCTGTGCTCACCTTCCAGCTTCCGCGCAGCTACCATCCAGCGCTCCACATCTTCGATCCAGTCGCGACCCAGAGCGACCAGATTCCTCAACGCCTGCGCCACCTCTTGTGCAATCGTGGGCGGAGACGGCGGCACGGGTGGAGCCTGACCCGAAACCGTCGCCGTCGCTCCCGAGCCCGCAACCGACTCAGAAGATCCCTGTGTGCCCACCGAATTGCTCCGTTTCAATCCAGAGTCATGATGGTGGCCATTACTCTGGCCGTTGTACTGTTCTCGCGCATAGTGGTGTTGCTGCTGTTGCTGAGCATACTGCGCCGCGAGCTGGGCTTTTGCATCGCGTTCCCACCTCCGCTCTCGTTGGGCATGTTGAGCCTCCAGCAGGATGGACAGCAAACTCGCGTGAGCAATCAGCTGTCGATCCGCCGGCGGCACGGCAAAAGCCGGCTCGGTATCCGTAAAAGCCGCTCGAAGGGCCTGACAGTACGCCTGTGGTTTCTGATCCGACGCGAGCGATTCTCGATCGAACAAGAAGCACTGTTGGCCCTCGGCCACATACGCCGTCAGCCAGATGCGCAGCTTGTCGCACAGGTCGATCTGCCGGAACGGAGGCAGGATGGTCAGACATTCGCCCAACGTCACATTCCTGCTCGGCAGCTCGAAATGGCGCAGATAGGCAATGCCCCAATATCGGACGATCCGAGAGATCTTCCATGCCACCTCTCCGCCCAGCCACACCGACGCAATGGCCGCACCCGTGATCTCCTCCACCCCGATACCCAGCTCCGGGTTCAGTGGCATCTCCGGGCCCTCGATCATCTGGTCGACTTTGATGACGTTGAGTGCATCATCCCGAACAGCGTGGTGGTACGGTGCCGTTTGTGCGGTGGGGTCGAGAAGGGAGGAGACAGTCAGGATACAGGATATGATCAGCGGTGTCATCGACTCGGACGCGCCGTAGGTGGGGAACCCGAATGAATGCGGTTGGAGCCAGTCCGCAAAGCTATGTAATTTGATTGATTTGAATAAAGAGAAATGCTCAGTGCCGTGTTGAATGACGCTGGCGTTTTCGTAAGACCGACCGACGCTACTCACAAAACGAATAAAGCGCGCGCTTTCTCCATCGTGATCAAGCCCAAACTCATTGCATTGAGTCGAGGATCGTCTCTGCCGAGATGGAGAGCCGGGGTCGCATAAGGGCTCTGAGGCCCAACTTGCCATCTGATTCTCCCCTCGGCGCCTAGTCCTATGGCAGAGACGGGACTCGGCAGCCCAACACTGCCACTTCCGTCGTAAGACATGCCGAACTGGCTCGAGCCGGGGCCTGTGAGACCGGAAGAAGAAGCGGTCATCAAGGACGCAGCCTCCGCGCCGACTTGGAGAAGCAATGACGAAGGCAATGTCTGATCGAGGTCGATCGGGACCGGCGGAGGGGCAGACACATGTGGTTGCGAAGTGGTTTGCATGGACGAAGATGGCATGTAGGGAGCTGATGAGGACGCAGGCACGCTGCCGTTCGAGGCTGCACTGGACGATGGGCCCGTGGCATTGCTCATGCCTGCTGCCACGGTGGAAAGTGTGTGGAGGCCTGGTATTAAAGCGGGAGGTAGAGGCAGCGTCGACGCTGCTGAGACGAGTCGGTGACCGGGGTGAGGAGTGCCCGTGCCCGTTCCGGGGGGCGTCCGAGTATAGGTGTTTGTATTGATGGCCGAGGGAAAAGGCGGAGGTAACATGGCGAGGGAAGAGGTTGTCGAAGCTGATGAGACTGATCGCCCGTGCGGCGTAGGGTGGAAGGCCCTGGTTCCGATCACGTCTGTCATGCGGGTGTCTTCCCCGTCCCTTCCTGGCATGCCTGTGGGCACGGTGCCATGCAAGGGCCCAAAGGCGTACTGGCCTGGGCCCCTTCCGAATTGGCCCGATCGATCTGAAGAAGGTGGAGGCATGGAGCTGGGCAGAGGTTGACTCATGTTCATGTTAGCTGGAGAAGCAGATGGGGAAGCCGCGGGGAACCCATGTCCGCGTTCAGGGAAGCTCTGGCGGGATGTAAAGAGGAACCTGTCAGTTATGCTGCCTCGTCCAGGCACGATAGCTCGCATGACTTACAGAGGATCGAGAACCAGAAAAGTTGGGCTGGTGAGGCTCGGGACGAGGACCTGGCATGAACTCACTTCCCGAAGGTGTGGAAGGAAATGTAGCGGACTGGCGCAGGGGGTAGGTCTGAGGATGAGAGAGGGAAGGAGGCGGGCCCATGTTGCCCGGCATTCCAGAGCTGGAGAGGCCATTGCCGTTTAGTTGGGCTGGTGTCCTGGTGATCAGCGTTTCGACGGCCTGGGTGAGCCTGGTCAGAGTCTCGTCGGTGCGCTCCCTCCATCGCTCGTCATCTGCGCGGAGTCTGAACTTGCATTCTTGACCAGAGTCTAGACATCTGCGACAAGGTGGGCCGCCGTCATGCTGGCATTTGACCTTGCTCCTCCGGCAGGCAACACAGGCTTTCTGAGGTTTGACCTCGCCGGGAACGGGCATGGCTGTTCCGGTGGAATGCTCTGGCATGGGAGCGAGAAGCCCCGCCGGGATTGGGGTAGACTGAGGCGGGGTGGAGAGCGATGGTATCGAGGCGGATGATACGGACTTGCGGCCCGAGAGCGGGTTGGAAGGTCTGGGGGACGATGCTGAAGGAGATGCTGCTATTGGACCAAATGAGGACATTCTTCTTGGAGGGCCTGGGTTGGAGTTGGGTCCGGTTGACTCTCTTGCGTTGCTGCTGCTGTTGCCGCCGCCGTTGTTGTTGACAACCGAGGAGGAGGACGAGGAGGGAGTGCGTACGGGAGGCATCTTGCGAAGGATCGCTTCTTCGCTGGACGGCGGTCTTGTGCAAAGGTGTGGCTACAAAGTGACTACTACTGAGTGAACAGTGCGCTGCCGGGCTACCTTGAGCTCGATGGTGCTTGTGCTGGTGCTGCTAGTGATGGTGTGATAGATCATGCGCCAGAGCGTGCCTCCCACCACTGTGCGTGTGTGCGTGTGCCAGTCTATATGTGTCTATTGAGCTGTATGTATGGAGAGGATGATGGGTGATGCTGAGATTGTGTGGCTCACGTTGTTCACCTACTGTATAGGCACGACCATGCAGCCTGCTCGCACGGCAACTTGGGAGAGCAAAGGAAAGTTCAAGGCAAGAGTAAACACAAATTGAAACAGGGCCTGGCGACGCCACACTAGGCGCTCGTGCTCAGTCAGAGTAGTCAGTGCTGCTTCCCCAGTCTTGTGGGATGTTGATCTTCCTCAACTCTCTTTCCTCCCTTCAACGTGGCTACTGTACGGCGCAATCATCCAACCTTATTGAGCCTCCTCATCTCATCGGATTAGAGAGAGCCCTTCACCACAGCAGATGTCAGATCCAGCTTGTCCCAACGCAGTGGTATCCGCGCTCCGTCTCGCTCCTTCATGCCGAACAACCCCTCTCATCTTGGTCGTGGGTTGTGTAGTTGCTTCTAGTGATGCATTGCATTTCGAGACAATGTGAGAACCACTGTCCCAGGGGGAGCAGGTATCTGCTCAGACCAGGATCAGAACATGCCCACGGTGAACACCCAAGACAGGTCTAGCGGTACAGGTGGTCCTGATTGATGCAAGAAGAAACTTGTCAGTCAAAACCTGTCCAGGTCCACAACCTCGTCTCGTCTCGTAACTCACTGCCTTCAGGTTCGCCGCATATTCAGCTTCGATCCGGTCACCGTTCGCAAGAAGCTCTGCACAATCCCACAGAAGACGAACTGGTCATCAATAAATGAACAAAGAAGAGACAAGGCTCAATACCACTCACTCTCTTTGTTCTTTTGGATGAATCAGGATTCACCATCATGTGACCCATAGAAGTCAGTAAAACCAATTTTGATGACCCGTGGCCAATTCTGACCGGTTCCACTCACGTAGAGAAGCTCCTCACGGGTCTCTGTCGAGTATTCGGTGTTCTGTGTCTCAACAATGGCATCGACAGGGCACGCTTCTTGGCCTGTTGTTCGAGAACATGGAGTTGCGAGTCAAAAAAAGGCCTGGTTCCTGAGCATCGCTTTCGCCAACGGCACTCACAGAATCCGCAGTACTGTTCAGCCGAGGAGCAACAAGCCAAGGTTCAAGGAAACGATTGAAGGGGGTGAGAATTCCACATGCCGCCGAAACTCGCAAATGAGTCAGATATAATACGTACAATGCACTTTGTCATGTCGATGTCTGTATATGGCGGACGCGCAGGAGGCAAGGAAAACGCAAAGTGCAGAACATCAGCACTCCGCATCGACACCGTTCCAGAGCGCCTGATATGCAGTCTTGACGCAAGGAAGCACTCACCATACCGAGTCGTCCGTCTGGCTCCATCCTCCCGAGGCTCCGACTCAATCGTGATCGCCTGCGCCGGGCAGATAGCCTCGCACAGCTTGCACGCAATGCACCGCTCCTCGCCAGTGGGGTAGCGTCTTAGCGCGTGCTCACCACGGAAACGGGGCGACAGAGGGCCCTTCTCGTACGGGTACATGATCGTGTAAGGTGGTCGGAAGAAGTTCTCGAGCACGATCCACATGCCTGATGCACAAAGAAGGGAAAAGTGAAGGACGGATGAGTACCTGGTGGTGTAGAGGAGCCACTTGCGCATGTGTTGTATGCCGCAACACAAGGAAGAGGCGGGGCAGATGAAGCGGGCAAGATGCAAAACTCACCTCGCAGAATCTCGGTGAAGAAGAACAGATTGGCCGCCTTGTCCAGCGCAGAAGGTCCCTTGCTGTAGTCGGGGTACGCAACCGTCGAGTCCTTGGTCGCATTGGAAGCCGCGATGGGGTTCGGTGTGGAACTCGGTGTGCCACTGACAGTGGTCGGACCCATGGAGGCATAACCTCGTCGTGCCACAATCGCGCTCGAAACCAGATTCTGGCTGGTAGCTGCGCGGTTGAGCAGAGTGGCGACGGCAACAGCGGACGCTGCTGCTGACGAGGAGGATCCAGCGACCAGGGCGGGGCGAGCAGCGAGGCCGAGCATCGACCGGGAGAAGGAGCGTGGGAGGGCCATCCTTGTTCAGGCTTTTTGAGGACTCGCTATCAGCGCACGCAAAATCGATACGCCTTTGGAAGGTAGCGACAGCGACGCGGAAGCCTTGGGGCAGTGGAACCTGTGTAAGCTGGTGGAATGCGCTGCTGATCGATGGTCGTCGTTTGCATCACGGCCAATCACCTCGACGCTATTGTGATAGATCACGTGACAGCATTCCAGACCTGCTGAGACGGCTCAGAGCTTGCATATAAGAAGGTACACAATCTCAACAAGGAGGTGGATTGCATATGAGCCTGAGAACCAAGGATGGACATGATTTCGTGCTGCAGAAGCGAGCTCATGGATATGTGTGGAATCAGACACCATTCCGCAGAAGACCATGACTGTTTGTCTTCGATCTCCTACCCCCAACCTAGCCCGACGGACGGGACCGTACCACCTCGTAGGCATGAACCCCCTCATGTGTCCAAGAGTCACACCCTCCTCCTCCACGGAACCTCACGACGAGTGCTCTTCCATGTCCAACGGCGCACACCACACGCGCCAATTCCGCAAGCCGCCGTTTCCTCACTTGGTGACTACTCGGATAATCTTGGCGAGGATGTGGAGCGCAACGACCGAGAACACGAAGGAGACCGCAAGCACCAGAACGACGACGGGATCTCTGGGAATTACCAAAAAAGAGGTGGGGGAGAAAGGAAGTGACGGGAGAAAGTCAGTCCCTCGTTGACACGATTGGCATATCTCATTTGCACGAGCCGCCATCGTAGACGGTGTCGCCCTCCAGCACGGAGGCAGGCATCATCACCGCTGACTTACACTGATAGTCCCTTGTTGTCATCTGTGTATAGGCGCAGCATGGTGTTGGAGCTGCCTCCAGCACCAGCCGCTCTTGTGCTGTTGGGTCTGTCCGCTGCTGTTTGTGCTGCCGCTCGTCGTCTGAGGGGAAAGGGGTGACAAGGATTAATGCAGCAAGGCGAGCATTTGTCAACATTGATGCCCACCGATGCTGTCTTATCACTGTGGGGGCGCCAAAGAGCTCACCTCAGAGCGCCTTGTTGGTTCTGCTTGGCAACAGCAGCCGCCAAGTTGGGGTTGTTCGCTAATTGTTGAGCTTTGGAGTCGGACTGTTGAATGGAGTGCGGAAGTGGTGAGTGTCTGTCCCTCGGCGCTGTCAGAGCAGCTCGATCCGGCTCACCATTGTGTAAGTATTCTGTTGTTGCGAGGATTGAGGCTGAGAGAGGAGCTGGCCTTGATGGACGTGCATTCCTGAGCATGTTCCCGTCGATGCGTTGGAAGAAGTTGTGAGTGTTAGTGTTATCGGCCGAGAGATTGAATCAGGCGGCAGTTCTTAGACTCAACTGGGAGGGCATGCATGCTTGATGACTACGATCTAGGAAGGTCGACGCTTGCCCTTCACACATCACCCAACATGTCCAACCCTCTAGAACTGTCGCGTGATGAGCTCAGAGGTGAGCTCGTATTGTCCCCCAAACAGCCCTGCTCGTGGTTCTTGTACTGACGCAAGAATGTTTTGTCCGCGTCTCGCAATCCCCACCCACGATCGTCGGCGCTGCTCTCACCGCCGTACAGCCAAAGTCGAATCAAGAGAGGAGAAGATCAGAGAAGACTGGATCCGAACAATGCAAGCGCGCATCGTACGAGAGGTGAGCTCTCCCCGGATGGGCTTCCTGCTTTCAGCGGGACAGGCCAGGCAACCTCCAAAATTCACCTCGGCCGCTGAACACTGCTACCTTCTCACACTTCCTGCTTTTGTTGAACAGGAGCTTCAAAAGTGCTACAAGGCCGAGGGCGTGAACCACTACCAGGTCTGCAACGGACTTGTACAGACATACAACAAGCTCCTGAAGGACGCCAAGGTGAGCAGGCAGAGACTTCATACCTGACTTGATGGCTCAACGAACTGAAGGACGAATGGCCGTCCCCATCTGCGCGCTTCCTGGCGGTTGCTTCAGGTGAAGGGCTACAAGATCATCGACACCGAGTAATACGAAACGCAATACAGATTCTCCCTTTGCCGCATTCTCACTGGACCCTTGACGCTACGCTCATGGCACAACCGCGCAGATCGCTGCATGGTCGTAATGGCTCTTCTGCCTGGCGAGCATTCAGAATCCAGACAACTTCAACACAACAGGGGAGGGGAAAACCAAGTCTCAAATCCATGAATTGCAAAAGTTGGGGATGGGCGACCGGCACAGATATCAAATAAGGTAGGGAGCGGCCGAGGCAGGATCAAAGTAAAAGGGCAAGGCTGACAGCAAAAGTCAAAGTAGACTCCTCCATAGGTGATTGGTGCAAAGGGTAGTAAAGGTGACTGATTTCTGGCAGAGGCATTGCACTCGAAGAGGGGCGTCGTCAGACAAAGAAAGCAAAAGTTCGTGACTTGGGGAAAGGAAATGAGAGAACGATCGGTGTGGGACGCAATCAGCTGGAGAGAAGGAGATGGCTCTCCCTAGCATGCAAAGCGACATATGGCGGTTATGGAAAAGAATGACGAATAGATAGAGAGAGGTTTGATGGTCTCGGTGGTGGAAGTCGGACGCCTGTTATCGTCGGACATGCATTCGCTGTGGGTCTACAGCTTTGACTCGCGAGGTGCTGCAGCAGAAGCCTGTCCGCCACCCTTCTTGATCGAGCCAAAGTTTGGCTCAGGGAATGGCTGCACCGTCTTGTCCTTCAGCATCTCCGTCACCTGCCCAAACGTAGCATCGGGCCCGATCCGGCCCGAGATCATCAGAGCCACGACTTTGCGGAAGTTTTCCATCACGGTGGGCACCGTTTCGTCTGGAATGCAGCCTTGGCGCCAGGAAATGGTGAGTCCGAGCGAGCTCGGGATGTCCGGTTCGTGCGAGACCAAGGTGGAGAACGCCAGCAGAAAGGCGGAATATAGCTGGTCGATTGTGCCCGCCAGAATGATCTCTGACACACGCGCGCCCTTGGGACCGTGGACGACACCCAGATTGACAACGTCGAGGGTGGAGCGGAAGGGTTGTGGCTTCTTCTTCTCGGAGAGAATATAAGCGTCCCACGAGGTCGGGGCCTCTGGGGTGGGCTTGTAGGTGGCCGAGTCTGGGATGAGTCTGGACAAGGCGAGGAATTGGAGTGACATCTGGTCATCGCATTCCTTGACACCCTTTGCATACACTCGAGCGTGATCCCAGACTCCGGTGGTCCGTCGCAGTTGAGCCTGATGAACAAAGGAGCCCGAAAAGTTGCCGACACAGGACGAGTGCTGAAGCTTTTCAGGTTGGCGCACGGTGATGGGTGTCTCGACTGCGAGATGGAAGGGAAGCCGGGCGTTGGAATCGGGCTTGTCCTCTGGTGCTGTAACAGCAAAGATGGCCGAAAGCATGGCGATCACCAGGACAGGATTGATTGTCCCCGTGTTGTGCTTCTTGGCGAGCGCCTTGAGATGGGGCCCCACGGATCCGTCCAGCTGGACATTGCAGCGGGCAGTTGGTTGTGTTTTGGGATGCGTGTCGATGGAAAGTGGCCAATGCGGCGCCCATGTCATCCTTTCCCGAATGGGTCTAGGCATGAGTAGGGAGAGACAAAACCAGGCTAGGAAGCGAATCGTCTTTCCCATGAGGTAGTAAGGGATGGTTTCTTCCAAGGTGGGTGGTAAGCCTTCTAGAAAGACGAGATGTTTTGGCATGGTGGGCGAGAGCAGGGCCTCGAAGATGTAGCGGCCGCCAAGCCCGTCTGTGATGACATGGAGCACGGTGAAGGAAAGGTAGGTGGCCTGGCCATTATCGGAAGGCGACTCCCAAAGGCCGACATTCCACATCCGACCTGATTCGAGGTCAAAGGTTTTCTCGGCATGCGCGAGGGCACGGCTTTGGACTTCTTCCCTGAGCGAATCTCGGGTGCCAGCGGATAGCTGTGAGGTGAATACGATGTCTTCGGGACGACGGCGCTGCTCTGGAACTAGATAGTATGGGTGCCTGGTCTTGACGTCGCCAACTCTGGCACTGAGCATGGCTACCTTGTCGACGAGTTCGGCCACGCGTTGCAGGGCAGCAGCTTTGACGTCTTCGAGTGGGCGCTCGATGCGGGCGGCGTAAGTCGAGTACAGAGGCTCGCCTTGATTGCTGGTGCTGACAAAGATACGCTCATACCAGCCGCACTGCCTTCGGAGCGGTGGACGAAGGCCGTTGGTGGCAGGTTGAGAGTGGGTGACGCTCATGGTGAGTGAGCCAAGCCCAGAGTGAGGTGCGGGGAAGGAGGTCAGGAAGAGAGTCGGAGCGGGTGAAGGTGATCAGCGGGCCTGAATCTGCGGCGCAAGGCTGGGACGGTGTCGTGGACTGTCGTAGAGGTGTGATGAGTTGAGTGCTTCGGCTGGGAAGCAGTGCGAGTAGTGAGACGTTGTTGGGGGAGATCGCTTGCTTGCCTGGTCAATTGAAATCTCCAGAGTGTGGGGGAACCGGCGGATGCATCCGACATGCGAATGGAACGGGCACAGAACGTGATCAGATCACCCACCATCACCCACCCACCCACCACCACTCACCAGAACACCTTCCATACTCCTCCAATCTGCTGCAAATCTGACAGGCTCGCTTTGGACCCTTGTACCTTGCGTAACTCGGATGGCTGCCCCCAGGCGGACGAGTGTGTGAGCACCCATGGTACACCGGCACCTCGCGGCACGAACGCGCCTTAAATCAACCCCAAGCTCTGGCCAGCCAGGATCTAAAAGCAACGCTAGCAGTGTACCTAAACTTTTGCCATGGGGTGAAGTGCTGCGTCGATGCTCGGTGATAGCTGAAGCGTGTCCTTATCTGCAGAGCACTCTCTTCTCCTTTGTCCCCTCTCTGAGAGACGAATCCATCTTGAGTCTACTGCCAGAAAATGACACTCCTTACCACCATCTTCATCAGTTCCCCATCCAGCCTTTGCTTTGAACCGCTCACCATTGCATCCCCCACAATGTCAGAGCCGAGCCCGCTTTTTCGACCATTGTCCTTCCGGAGACCGCTTCCCAACATGTCCGAAGCACAGGTCAACAACACTCTCCCCGGGGGTTCCACGACCGTCCAAAAAACTTCATGGCTCGAGCTCTTGCCCCTGCGCTCACATTTGCTCATTGCGGCGTGTCCGTTGCTTTGCCTCTTTGAAATCCCAACCATAGTTTTCACCTCGACAGAGACCACACCTAAAACGCGGACAGTAGTGTGGATCATCGTCCAGGGTTTGCTCGTATACACCAGCATGATGGGCTCCGTCGTCCTCGCCCAGCGTCGACGTCGCCTCTTCCGCCTCTACACCCTTGTGATGCGGCGCTTCTGTGTACCCGTCTCTGTCCTCCTGGGCGCTTTGGAAGTCCAGACTCGCATCACCTTCTACTCCAACGGCTGTAGAGCGCAATCTGGGGTCAAGGGCACAATTTCTACCGACACGAATAATGTCGTCGGCTCGGTTGCTTCCCAGTGTCCTCCCGGCGCCGGCCTCGCCATCTTTGGCATCTTCCTCGTCTTCCTTGCGAGCTCAATCGTTCAGGTGGCGCTGTGCCTCGGTGAGTCACATCTCCTTTCCCCAGGTCCCTTTCCATCCATCTTTCGCCATTCCACGTGGTGCTGATACTTACGTCTGCATGCCCACCCCGCTTGCTCCAAAATGTAGATTTCGACATTCAGGCCCGCGCGCTCGAGGCGACCTTGGCAAATGCCGAAGATGCGCCTGAAGAGCATGTTCCTTTGCAATCGACTGCGTACTGATCTCTCGCCAGACGATTCCGGAACTGTAAACGTACCCATGTATTTGATACACATCACACCTAGGACTGAATCAGGAGCATTCCAGATTCATGTACGCTTCAAGAAGGAATCATGCTGCTCCGTTCCATGTCTGTTCGCGATTCTCACACTCGCTCGGGTCGGGAAAGCGGTGGAAAAGACCACTCATTCGATTCGACGTCAAGTCCTAAGATGGCAGAATCGAGGTTTTGAGGGTGGGTTCATCAATAGCTTCTTCTCTCGCTCCGCTCCCCCCTTCGATGTCCTCGATCCCCGCCGCGATCACTTCCAAAGCGAGCTTTGTACCCGCCTCCGCCTCCTCCGCCTCCTCGACCCCTTCCACTGTACCCACCGCGGCCGCCTCCAAATCCACCCCGTCCACCTCGCCCGCCATCCCGATCACCACCAAAGTCGCCACTGACCCTAGGCTTCCTTGCATTCGCAGGATTGACCCCAATGTGCATACCCTCGAACTCTGTCCCGTCCAATGCCGAGATGGCCTGTTGCGCATCCTCCGCTCGGGCAAATTGCACATACGCGAACAAGGACGCCGCCGCATCATCGTCTCCGTCGCCGTGCTGATCCTTGTTAGGGATCGCCACGCGTCTAACCTCGCCATGAGCCTCGAACAGCTCTCGGACCCGGTCCTCTGTCACGCTGGTGGGGAGATTGCGCACATAGACTTGGTCCGAGCTTCGCTCACTACTACGACTAATGAACGAAGATGGCGAGGACGATCCAAAGGCTGAATTCCGTGGAGCTTGAGGTCGTGCATATGACAGGCTGAGTTCCCGGCCGTGGAGCTCGAGCGATTGCTCGGCCGCCGCATCGAGCAACTTTGTCGCCTCTTCGACGGAGGCAAACTGGACCAAGGCCCATCCGCGGTGGGAAACGTCTCGGACTCGCCAGATGAGAGAGAGACGCTCGATGGTACCGAATTGGCTCATAAGGGATTGGAGTTCGTCTTGCGTGGCATCAAAGGAGAGGTTCCGCACAAAGATGGACGAAGAGGGCTCTACTGCCTCTGACTGGTCGTGTTCGGCCTCCTCGAACATCGATTGAGCTGGCGTTGAGGTGCTGAATGCGTGCTGAGCACCAATGCACTGTCGGAGTGATTGAGCAGCGTGGTTCTGCGTCGAGCCGTGTGTTGAGCTGAGGGCCAGCGCCGCGAAAGGAGACGCTGCGTTCACTGCTGCTGCTGTAGAGAACATGGCAGAGGTCATCCGTGCTGATGCCACGCTGTATGCTCGCATGGAGACGGCATCAGCCGAGAGCGAGGCGGCAGCGCGAGTGCCGGCTGCTGCTGCTGCTGTTGTTGTTGTCCGGGCGGCCCACATCGTCGTAGTCTGCTCTTCAGCAAGTAGGAAGGGGGGGCAAACAATGAAGTTGGGGAGGTCAGTGGAAGATGTGCTCTTTTGTCCTACTGTGAAGAAAGAAAGATCAGAGAACGCAAAGAAGCACCAATGGACCCTGGGCACTCATCACGTGATTCACCAACCACATCTGCACTCAGCACGCGTCTGAGGGGAGAAATCACTAATAAAGGAGCCTGTATCTATCTGATTTGGCCTTTTGAAGGAACAAGGGACATGAACATGAACAAGAGCAATGATGAGGAGGAGGAGAGAGACACAAGGGCGGCGGCGGGCCGCAAGGAGGCAAGGACCGGGCAAGGAAAGACGAACACAGACGTTACTTCCAGTCCAAACACTCGCGCAAGATGAAAATGAAAAACCACTGATAGAAAGAGAGAAGTATCTAGGAGGGCAAAACGGAATATGTGCGCAACGTGCGTGTGTGTCTCGAGAGATGCCCAATGGAGGAGGGGAGATGCTTGTGAAGAGCGCTGAGCGCTGCTGTGGCCGCGAGCCGTATGTCGTGGTCGCGCGCGAGCTTTTTGGGTTTGGGTTGATGGAGAGTGATTAGATGCGAAAAGGCGAGCGAGAGATGGCGAGAGAGTGAGAAGATGGGCGAGACGAAACGCGTGTAATGACAGCTATGGGACGGCTTCCATTCGGCTATCTTCAGTCGAAGGTCACCTTTTGACCGGCAGGCTCGGCAATGGCACCTGTCCTGGCCGAGCCACCTCCTACAACAATATGGGAACGAAACGAATAAATGATCAGTTTCCAACGTGAGGAGTAACGCGTCCGGAAGAGAAGAAAGATGAAACTTACGCGCACCACCGCGTCCTCCGCCACGTCCGAATCCGCCGCCACGGCCTCCGCCGCGACCACCACGGTCACCCCAGCCTCCACCGCGTCCACCGCCAAATCCACCACCACCACCACGTCCACCACCGCGTCCACCGCCGAAACCGCCACGGCCACCACCGCGTCCGCCACCGAATCCACCACCGCGGCCTCCGCCTCCGCCACCGCCGCCGCCGCCATTCTGATCCCGAGGCTGCGAGAAGTCCAATCGGAGCGGTCGACCTCCCAGGTCGGCACCGGTGAGTGCCTCAATTGCCTTTTGCGCCGACTCTTGCGCCGAGTACTCGACGTACCCGTACCCCTTGGGACGCCCGCTCTCGGGGTCCTTGGGCAGTCGCACACTCGTCACCTCGCCGTGCTCGCCAAACGTGGTCCAGACGTCATCCTCGGAGACCTCCCAGGCGAGGTTGCCGACAAAGAGAATGTTTGAGGGCGCAGAGCGTTGGTCGTTGAACTTGTTTGCGCGTGCCGCGGCGCCGTCGCGAGGCGTCTGTTGCTCGCGGGGCACAGAGTAGTCGAGGCGGATCTCGCGTCCGGACAGTTGGCTGCCCTGGAGCGCCTCAAACGCAGCCGAGGCTTGGTCCTCAGACGCATACTCGACGTAGCCGAAGCCTTTGGGGCGACCCGACTCGCGATCGGTGGGCACGCGCACGCTCTTGACTTCGCCGTGTTCGCCAAAGTGGGCCCAGATCTCGTCCTCGGACACGGTCCAGGCGAGGTTACCCACAAAGAGGACAGCAGAGATGCCCGATCGCGTAGGAGTGGTGGGCACGGCTGCGCCCGAGTCAGACTTGCTCTTCTTGGTGGCTGTGTGTTCGTCGTCGGCCTTGCGCTTCTTGCTTTCTGATGCTTTTGGCTTCTCCTCTTCTTCCTCATCGTCGTCGTCGTCATCATCAGAGTCTTCGTCGGAGTCGTCCGAGTCTTCATCGTCGTCCGAGTCTTCGTCTGAATCATCGTCCTTCTTCTGCTCTACGGCTTTGCTGGCGGCTGCCTTTGGCTTTGCCTCTTCTTCGTCATCGTCCGAATCTTCATCCGAGTCGTCATCGTCCGAATCTTCGTCAGAGTCGTCATCGCTGCTCTCGTCCTTCTTGGCAACAGCAGCAGCAGCCTTGCCGTTTGCCTGCTTCTTGCCATTGGCTGTGCCGTTGGCGGCCTTGCCGTTTGCCTGCTTCTTGGGAGCTTCTTCCTCCTCGTCTTCGTCAGAGTCATCGTCATCTGAGTCGTCTTCGTCCTCGTCGTCATCGTCATCAGAGTCATCGTCGTCGCTCGAGTCTGATGCTGGTGGAGGAGGGGCAGGAGCAGACTTGGACTTCTTGCTGCTCTTGCCGTTTGTGACGGGGGCTGGGGCGGGGGCGGGGGCTGCCTTGGCCGACTTCTTCTTGGAGTCGACAGCCATCTTATCCTTCTTTCCCATGATGGAAGTAGAGTGTGAGTGAGTGAGTGCTGGGTAGTGAAGGGGGAAAGTGTGGGAGGGAAGGGTTAAGAGGGGATCAGATGTGGTTGATGGTGAGAGAGAAAGAGAGAGGCTCTGATATAAATTCCTCCAGTCAGTCTCCAATGATTTCAACTTCGAAGGAAAAATTTTGGACTCGCCGCTTGCAATTCAAAAACTTCATTGCGCAGTACTGACGTAATCAATCCCAGAGACAGCCCGATGCGGGTTGGTATTGGATGCTCCGTCCACCTACTCGATGGGATGGAGAAGACACACACAGCATAGCATACAACACGCACTCGACTGGACTCGATGCCAGACCCATCACTGCAAGCGTATCTCGCCTCCAAATACCTCTCCGGACCCAAGGCAGATGCCATCCTAGCACGATCAGGCGCCGCCGACAAGAAGAAGCGCAAGAAACGCAAACACGACGAAGCAACAGCAGAAGCAAGCTCCAGCTCCAGCTCCAGCACTGGGCTCCGCCTCCTCGACGACGACGATGCACAAGCAGGACTCAGAAGAACCGCAGAGGAGGAAGAACAAGATGCACTAGAGGCTCAAGTAGTAGAAGGTCCCAAGGCAGCCAAGTTTAAACGTATTGGACTCACCAAGGTCAAGGTCGATGATGAACCTGAGGAGGAAGACGACGATCCAGAATCACAACCTCAAATAGCAGAGGGAGCAGAACTCAAAGCACAACACCAACGCGCACTCGAAGCATCGCGACAGCAATTCCTTCCTTCATCAACCAGACCAGAACCATCCGCCCCACCAGACGATCTCCAATTCCAGACGGTGTACCGAGACAAGAGCGGTCGCAAGATTGATGTCCGTGCAGAGGAAGAAGCTCGCAAGCAGGCCGAGGCCGCCAAGCGGAAGAAGGACGAAGAGCGCAAGACGTGGGGCCAAGGTATGAAACAGAAGGAAGATCAAAAGGCGGCGAGGGCACGGTTACGAGAGGAGGCTTCGACCTCGTTTGCCAGGTGAGTTTCATAGTCTTCGACTCTGATCAATTTCGAGAGAGAGAGAGAGAGAGAGAGACAGCCTTTGCTTATCGGCTTGACCATTTTGTGTACGGACATTCCACGATGTCCAGACACGCCGACGACAAGCGGATGAACGACACCCTCCGCTCAATCGAACGATCCGACGACCCCGCCCTCGCCTTTCTCACCCAAAAACGATCAGCCTCCAACACCGGCCCACCAAAACCAAAGTACAAGGGCCCGACTCCGGCCCCGAACAGGTTTGGCATTGCACCGGGCTACCGATGGGATGGAGTCGATCGGAGCACAGGCTTTGAAAAGATGTACTTCCAAAAGCTCAATGAACGCAAACGGAGGAATGCCTCTGCTCTAGGTGAGTTTTTCTCTGACTTTCCCTCAGGGATGCGCTGTTTTGTGAGCATCCGCCCTGCTCATGCCCTGTGCCTTTTCACGCGCAGCGTACGATCAAGACGATCTTTGAAGGCAGCTCGGAGACCGCCTCTGCCACTCAAATTGTACGGAGACCCCATCGGAGTCGCCCTCGGCCTCGACTGGCGAATTATACGTGTTGCTCGCCATGCTCTGTCGAAGGGCAGTTGACCTTCAATACAGGGGTCCAGTCAACAATGACAAAGCAGATGGCTGCTCAAGCGACATGGAAAACGAATGTGTGTGTATTCAGTTTTGGTCTAGAAGAAGGAAAAGCAGGGATTGAGGACTGGGATAACTGGTATAAGATTTGAGGAACCCCCGAGTCACGACGAAGGTGGCGGACAAAGAAAAGGAGTGTCTCTTCCAATCCTTGACAAAAGTGCTGGCGGATGTTTCGGAAAGTTTTCGCTCTCTGGTGGGGGAGCAACGCGGTGGATGGGAATCACCAGGTCCGCGCATGTACCGGGCAAGCCCTGCCCTTCTTGAACCAGCTGTCGATGCAAGCCCGGTGGAAGTAGCACAGACACGGCAGTCGAGCTATCGCAGCCCCGACCACAAAGTCCTCCATGCAGATCACGCACTCCTTGTTCACAATTGGAGAGCCTTCCGGCAGTTTGTAGACTGAGGAAAAGAAGAAAACATCACAAAGTAAAGTAAGGTCAGCAAGTGTGAGCAGTGGGGATTTTTTGGGAGATTGGAAAGAAATGCATACCGAGGTATCGGCCGCCCTGTAGGCTACCTCCGCCTCCGTTCTCAAGGCACGACTGAAGATCAGAAGCAAGAACAAAGCAGAGTCAATACACACACCTTGGAGAAGAAGAGAAAAGGTAACAAAGGAGCCAAGATCAGAGGAACTGCTTCGCAGCCGCTACCAATGCTCACCCTCACATGCGCCTCTTGCGCCGCCGAGTCACCAAGCGAAGCCAACGCAGTATCGCAAACCGGACACTCGTTCAGCTCGCTCGCCCGACTCGAAACATCACTCGGCGGACCCAAGCGCTCCCCATCCACATCGACCTCGTATCCTCCTCTTGCACCAATCCCTCCATTCAGATCAATGGTGCCCGACCTTGCCGCGTTCCCGCCGGCATAATTGCCATTGCGCAACAGTGCTTCGGCCGCGCCACCCGCCGAGTTTGCGCCAGCACCAGCGCCGCCCCAGCGAGAGCGCAGACTGGGCGGCAGCTGGCGTTCCGCATTGCAGCTGTTGCAGATCCGCGCTGCCGACACGGCTTCGTGGAGGTACATTTCTGGGATCGCAGGGTCGACCACAAGTTCTTGGGGCGAGAGATGGGCTCGGTGCGTCGAGCATGCGTCGCAGAAGATCCGTCCACATCGACGACAGTGGTGCTGGAATCAGGGCAGATGTTTGGTGGATCAATTCATGTACCCTCCTGTCCAGGACAATTCTAGGTAGACTCACCTTGCGCAGGAAGAATGTGAATCGCCTCGAGCAGCCCCTACATTCCGCCGCGTCCGCATCATTCTCCCACTGCGGCGTCAGCACCTGCTCCCGGAGTACCGGGGCTCGATTGACCTCTCTCACATGCCGGTTGGGCGCATCGTGAGTCGGCACCCTGAACTCGCGCGAGGCTGCCAGATCCGCAGATCGGAGCGCGGCTGCGCTGGTGCCTGCTTCCGAGGGTGTCACATTGGGCCCAAACACGGAGGCAGACGAGGCGACCCGGTCGAGGATCGCGGGTCGGAGTGCTGTGGGGGTGAGAAGACCGCCGCCGGAGCCTGTGGGAGCAATGCGAGTGATCACCGAGGCCGCCTCGTCCTTGTACGAATTGGGGTAGATGAACTCCTCATCTGGGTCGATATCGGAATCTGACATATCCAGCACAAAGGTAGTTCAGCATCAAATCTCGGTCGTGCCGGCGTGGAGATCTCGAGCAAAACTCTACTCACCTTCGTCATCGTCGTCCTCGTCTGCGCCAGTGGCTTGACGCAGCTGTCCGAGCTGAACCATGTACTCCTTCAGTAGCTCCTCCGCGCGTGCTCGACGCTCCGAATTGCCATCAGCTAAAGCAAGTCCAGATACCGAAATATCGTGTCAGTCATGCGAACGAAAAGTTGTAATGAGCCCTCCCCTTTGTCGCTGCTATCCATCTTACTCACAGAACGCATTGGCCCGGAGCTCACCAACAGCGAGCTCCAGTCTGGCCGTCCGGGCATCCGTCTCATCTCGCGTCTCACCCATCACATCCGCAGGCGTGATGCCCGCTCCACCGCCAGCTTGGCCCGCCAGCGTCTTTGCACGAGCAACATAGTCGGCACCGATCAGCCTCGCCGCTTCCGAGCGCGCAATGTCCTGCGCCCTCAATGCTGCAGGCGACAGCTCGAGCGAGCTGAACCCGTCCGAGCCAGACGCGGCGGCACTCGAGACAATGATGCGTTCGGCCGCCTCGAGCTCGTCGCCAAACTCGATGTCAAGCCTTCGGCGCATCACGCGCACCCAGCGGCGTCTCCTCACCCAGCCCACACCGGGAGGCGTGGCCTCTCGATCGTCGCTCCCGCCAGTTCCGTCTGCATTGTCGCCGCTGCCATTGCTGTTGTTGTTACTGTGCGAGGACGATCCGATGATGGGCAGGGCACCAGAGCCAGCAGCGGCCGTGATGGCACGCGTCACGCTCGAGCTCAACCCTTTGCCTTCCAAGAGCCGCTTCAACGGCGGAGGCTGAGAGGCAGACCACCGAGGTTCGGGGGTATCAAACGCCTCGGCATACTGCCAGCCGCCGGCCTGATGCTCCTCCCTTCGGACATCGTCCTCATCGACGCTGACCATGGGGTGGGAAAAGTCAATCTGCCAGTCCGAGAGCCAAAAGTGGGAAGGCTCGGAGGCTTCGATCGGACCTTGTTGGGCGGCAGCGGCATGGAGCGAGTGCAGATCGGCAGCATTGGTAGGCGTACGAGAGAGATCGGCAGAGCCAGGCGCTCCACCCGCTCCGGCACCCGCTTGACCACCCGCACTCGCCGCAGCGGCAGCAGCAGCGGCCGCACGGGCATCGGCAATGGTGTGAAATCTCATCTTGTACGGCTGATCTCTCAGGGGCAGGAGCACATCATCCTTGGCAACTGCCAGATGACGCGTCTTGCTCCTGCTGAGCGGACCGGGAGGCAAGCTGTAGGGAGCGCGAGGCGCATAGGCGGTCCGACGGGCGGCGCTGCTAGAGGACCATCGGGGCCGACCACCGTGAATGGCGAGGGTGCTGAGACGGGTGTCCAATCGCTGGTTCTCGTAGATGATGACGGGGACCATGTTGTGCAACGCGAGTGGGTTGTAGTTGCCAATGTCTCGCAGACGTCGAGTGCTGGAGTTGGTGGTGTTGTTGTTGTTGTTGTTGTTGCTGTTAGCAGGCTCGACATACTTGAGCGCGTTCCATCGCTCGGCCTCGTACTTCTCGAGGACCTCGCAGATGTAGACCTCAAAGGTGCTGGCGGCGACGTCGTACGCAGTCTCACCGGCGCTGTTTCGGATAAAGGGGTCTGCATGATGTCTGGCGGTGAGATAGCGCACGATGGGAAGATGGCCTTTGGAGGCTGCGTTCATGAGCGGGGTCCAGCCACGGGGCTCTGTGGCCGTGTTGACGCTGGCCTCGGCCTGTTCGACGAGGAGCCTAACGATATCAAGGTAGCCGCGTGAGCAAGCGTTGTGGAGGGGGGTCCAGCCGTCCGAGTCGGGTGCTTCGGGGGAGGCATCGTTGGCGAGGAGGAAGGTGCAAACGGGAAGTCT
The DNA here is from genome assembly GCA_001006505.1 of Tilletia horrida. Lineage (NCBI taxonomy): Eukaryota > Fungi > Basidiomycota > Exobasidiomycetes > Tilletiales > Tilletiaceae > Tilletia > Tilletia horrida. The sequence goes on from LAXH01000062.1 coordinate 84,026, forward strand.
ACCGGTGAGGGCCGCCTTGTGCAGGGCTGTCTCACCCTCGCGGTCCTCGAGGTCGACGATGGCGCCTGCTTCAGTGACGAGCCAGCGGACGATGTCGATGCGACCCTCTTTTGCGGCGTAGTGGAGGGGAACAAGGCCGGTGGTGGGGTGAGGTTCGTTTGCGAGGGCAAAGGCAGAGATGCCTGTGCCTGTGGGAGGCTCTGCGCTGGCGGTAGCAAAGAAGTCTTGGACGGCGGACAAGGGTCCGGTTGCGCAGAGCCGGGCGACGGTGTTGATGGCCTCTGCTTCTGACATGGAGGGTTCGGCGGTGGTGGAGGATGAGGATGGGTAGACAAAGGGTGGTGAATCTGGGCGTTCAGGTTCGGGATGGTTGAAGTGTGGCTTTGTGGTGGGAGTGTCATCTTGGGGAGGAGCTGGTGGAGCGGTGTAGTTGGTCCAGGGATCGTCCCCGGTGGAGCTGTGGAGTATTATAAGAGAGAATGTGAGAGTAAGAGGAGGGTTCTAGTGGTTGATGTCGGGTGTGCAGTCGGCTTACATTGATGGCAGTGTTGAGCTCATGGTTTGATGAGCGAGGTGGATCTGGTAGCTATCTAGTCTTGTGCTGGGTGTGTGTGGTTGGAGCGAGAGTGTGGACAACGAGAAGAGGAGAGAGAGATTGGAAGCTGTTGGTGCTAATGAGATTGATGTGCTGTACCCGTAGCTGCTGGTTGAACTTGAGGATAGCAAATGGTCCGCAGTCTTCCAGTGCTGGGCCTGTCTTCCTTCACTTTGGCCCTGTCTCCCTTTCTTCCTTTCTTCTTCAAAGCAGAGCTTGGAGAGCAGAGCTGTGTGAGAGAGAGAGAGAGGTGAGAGGTGAGAGTGAGTGTTGGTGTCGAGCGAGCTTTGACGCAACTTGGGAAATTTCCAAAGGTGAGCGAGCCAACAAGTGATGAGGCGCTTGGGGGAAAGTACCTCTTCGCAACACCCTGTCTCTATCTCTATCACAAGCCACGTGACTTTGATCTTCGTTGATCTCGGAGCCTTTTCACCTTCGGACCTTGGGACAGCCCTCGCCCCAAAAATTTGGGAACAGGTCGAGGCCAAAACATCCCAACGAGCTACGAGTAGGCCAGGCGGAGGCAAGAGGCAAAGAGGAAGCCAACGATGGTCAAGAACAAGAACAGTCAGCGCTCCCACGCACCCGCCGTCTCAGACCCTCGCTTTGCACGCGCACAGCACGACCCCCGCTTCCTCAGACCAAAGAAGGAAGCCTTCCAAGTCGTCCTCGACGATCGCTTCAAGGACCTCCTTCACCCAGACTCAACCTCCAAGCGCAACGGCGCCAAGGGAAACGGCAAAGTCGACAAGTACGGCCGTCCCATCTCAGAGGAACAGCAGAAGCAAAATCAGATACAGCAGCTCAAGGGCCTCTACCGCATCGAGGGTCAACAAGATGATGATGATGAAGAAGAAGAAGACGAGAGCGAAGAGGACGAGGATGAGGATGCAGCAGACGATGATGACCACGAGCTTCCAACAACACAACCAGGCGCACAGGTAGACTATGCCCGTGGCGAAGGAGAACTCTTGTCCAGCTCAGACGAAGACGACGACACCTCAGACGAAGAAGAGGATGACCTCCCAGCAGACCAAGATGATTCCTACTC
>LAXH01000063.1:643-73144 GCA_001006505.1 Tilletia horrida
TAAGCAGAAGCTAAGACGTGGTTGCTCCCAATACCCTGTGATGGTTGTATCTGCTGATGAGTGGAATGGACAAGAGCAAGGCTCTAATAAACCACCGAAAGGCGAGAGGAAAGAGCGAGAGGCGAGAGCGAGAGGCGAGACGCGAGAGCGAAAGGCGACACCGAAAAGGTGTCAAAACGGCGTTCCTGGGCAGTACGGCCTTCAACAACCAGCTCATCAGAGATCACAGAAGCCCTTGGTCAAGTTACTCAAGTACGAGTAGTGTGTGAGTGAGGCGCAGTTTTGGGATTCGGAGCGATGTTCCATCAATAATATGTAATACACCACACTCGTTCTCATACTTACAGTACTCATCAACAACCGTTTGCAACAGAGCCAGGAGGGGGAGATGTCGACTGTAGTAGGGGCTACAGCGGGGGCTCTGGCCACGGCTGCCCCGTCCGCGCCTGCGCCTGCGCTCGATGCCATCCTGCTGCTGGAGCAGCCTCTGGCTCATCTGCCCTATGACCAACTCAAGAACCTCCTACACACCCAGCAACGCCTCATCCAACGCGAGCTCGATCTCGCCCAGACCAACCTGCTCACCCTTGCCCAACAACAGCCTGCTCAGCCTCTAGACCCGGCCACTGTGGCTGCCCAGATCGACGGCTCGGTCAAGAGACTCAAAGCCCTCAAACGAAGACTAGCTCAACTCAACGCTCACACAAAGACCACCTTGAGCACTGCCTCCTCCCGGTATGCCCACCTCAACGATCTACATGCTATCACATCCACCGCAGACCCAGCCTTCCAGCACTGGTCTCGCACTCGATTACAGCGCATCCTCGTCGATTATATGCTCAGGCATGGAGCCACCAAAGCAGCTGCCCATCTGACCTCCTCAGCCGCCATCCCCACTCTGGTCGACACCTCCCTCTTTGCAGAGATCGACAAGATTGAGGCCTCCCTCTACCCAAATATCGCTGCGGCCGCCGCCGCTACCACCAGCAACAACCCTCCTCCTGATGGACACTGTGGCCGAGCCTTGGCTTGGTGTGCTGAGAACCGGCCGGGACTCGAGGCGATTGGGTCCCGACTCGAGTTTGATCTGCGTATGCAAGTCTACATCGAGCTTGCCCGGACCAGAACACCCCAGAGTCTACGGGAAGCAATCACCTACCTGCGCACCCACTTGCTACCTATGCAGCAGCAGCACCACCACCAACCAGGGACCCAAGCATCAGCAGACACCTCCAAGATGGAGCTCGACTCCGATGACCGGATCGATGATGACGACGAGGACAACAACAACAATAATGGAGAAGACGGGTTGGAAGGACACTTCCGACGCCGGAACGCGGGCGGTGATCGGCCCACATCATCAGCAACGAGTGTTCCCAGCCGGAAGAAACAAATCTCTCGCGCGCTCGGTCTGCTAGCCTGTCCACCCGGCAGCCCCGCCTATGCCGACCTATACCACATCGACCGATGGGCCTCGCTCCGAGCCCAATTCCGATCCTGTGCGCTCCTCGTGCATTCCTTACCGCCTCAGCCGATGCTTCACATTGCGCTCTCGGCAGGGCTGTCGAGTCTGAAGGTGCCGCAATGCTACGCAGAGGAGCAGGACATGATGCAAGAGGCCGAGATGATCCAGCACGAGAAGAGACGGAGACGGAGAAGGGCACGGGAGCGCGAGGAGGGAGGCAATGATACTGGTACGGGGGGCTCAAGCACAGCCGAAGGGATCAGCGCGACTGGTCAAGCTGTCGACCGAGCGATGGAACTTTCGGGAAGGAGCGCGATTGAAGTGAGCATTCCTGCGTCTTCTACTTTGGCCGGCCCAGGCGCTTCGTCGACAGTGATGGACCTGTCGGCCTCTACTTCCTCACTCATGTCGGCATCGACAACTTCGAGCGCATCCTTCTCCGTCGCAGGCGGAGGGCCCACGCCAAGTGCATTCGGACTGGCCCAGATGGGCGCCAAGACACCCTTGGCCGGGACGGACCACACACAGCGACAGCACAAGCATGGTCTGGCGAAGCGGAACCCAGATTGTCCAATCTGCGAGCGCAGTGGACTCGGCATGCTCGCGAAAGAGGTTCCCTGGTCGCACCATGAAAACTCGACAATTGTCTGTCGCCTCGGTGGGCACGTCATGTCAGATGACGACCCTCCAATGTGTCTACCCAACGGACGCGTCTACTCGCAAAGTGTGAGTCATCAGCAGCAGTCGAGAGTCCCGTTTTCCTCCATCCAGGACTAGTAGGCACTGACTGACACTTCCTCTGCTGAATCATGCATACAGGCTCTGGAGGAGCTCGCTTTGCAGAGTCCAGACGGCACAACAGTTGTGGATCCTGACACCGGCGATGCCTTCCCGTTCGCCTCGCTTCGCAAGATGTACATCTCTTGATTAGCGGCCCTGATTCTCCCTGTGTGCGATTCACCTCTCAACCACTTCTTCTTTGTATCGATACCTTCAACCCTGTGTCGTCCTGTAGATTGGCTACAGAACTTCTTCCTGTATACGATTAGCTTTTCCCAGCATTCAATGTTATCACTGATCGCGCTCCAGTCCAACCTGCCACTCCCCGTGACTTCAGAAACACTCTCCAATGTTCATCGTAATCATGTCATTACGCATTCCGATAGTGAAGCACACAAGGGAATCTAGCAGAGATCCGTGTCCAGTGAATGGCACGCAGATCAGAGCTTTTGCATGGCTGGAGGGAAGCACGAAGAATGGGCTCAGCTGTTGGTCATTTGCTAGCGTGGTGATAGCGCACTTACCAGCAATGTCGGTGGACTGGACGTAGTCCTCAAACTCGGCAACCTGCTCCTGGAGCTCGTCAAGGGAAACCTTCTCGTCCTCAATGACAATGGTGATCTGGAGCTTGCGCACACCGTAACCGACGGGGACGAGCTTGGAGGCACCCCAGACGAGACCGTCCTTCTCGATGGATCGGACAGCCTTCTCGAGCTCGGCCATGTCAGTCTCGTCGTCCCAGGGCTTGACCTCAAAGGTAACGACGGACTTGGCAGCGGCACGGGGGCCCTTGGCGGCCTTCTTCTTGTTGTACTCGGCCACACGCTCAGCCTTGATGCGCTCAGCCTCGGCGTCCTCCTCGTCGTCAGAGCCGAAGAGGTCGACCTCGTCGTCGTCATCGTCAGCAGCGGCGGCGGCGGGGGCAGCGGCAGCCTTGGAGGAGGACGGGGCGGCAGCGAGGAGGGAGGCAGCCTTGGAGGCGTCACCCTGGAGCGAGGAGTGCTCGGCCTCCCAGGAGGCAATGTGCTCGTACCAGCGGGCGGTGTGGGGGAACTTCTTGGCGTCAGGGCTGGCCTTGAGCGCGGAGAAGACTGCGACGTCGGCCTGGGAGGGGGTGTGGCTACCACAGTCAAAAGACAAGGTTGAACAAGTGAGAGAAGTCAGCACATGACCAACCGGTTCAAACTAAAGGCGTTAAGACGGGAGGACCGCGCTCGGGGGGTGGGGGAGAGAGTCAGAGTCACATTGGAAGAGTTGGTTTCGTCAAAGCAAAAAAAGAGTCGCGGGGTCTTAAGCCGCATTGGGGCTCGGAAACACGGACCAAATGTAGTAAAATATCATCGTGCAAGGGGGGAGGGGTTGCTGGGAGCCGGCGGCAAAGAGAGAGAAGGAAGAGGCGCACTCACCCGTCGATGTAGGACTTATCGGAGACGTGAGCCTCGAGCTGGGCAAGACCAGCGTCGGTGGTGAAGTCGGGAAGAGACATGATGTATGTGTGTGAGAGGAATGGACAGTGAGACAGAGGGGAGGAAGTGAGAGCGAAGGTGAAGGAGCGAAGTTGTTGATGCTCTGTGCTCACGAAGAAAGTTGGTTCAGTCCAAAGAAAATTATGCCACGTGCGCACAATACTCTCGGCCGAGACATTTGTGCCATTTTTGAAAATTGCTGGTCAAAGGCTCCGAGCATGTGCATCATTCCATCGAAGCTCATCGGCGACGCAATGACGATGGAGCAACACAACCTCACCTCACGACCGGGAAGCATCGAGGCCTGAGGAAAGAAGGAAGGACAACAACGAGATGATGATGATGAGGAAGCGCGCATTGGTGGTGAAGAAGCAGCTGCCATTCCTGCTGGTGCTGCTCTTAGTGCCGGCTGTGGCATCAGTCTCAGCTGATCAGCAGGACGCTCATCACTACCAACCACACATCCCCCAACGACCAACACTCTCAGCCGAAGAAGCCCTCGAGCGCAAGCGCGACGCCTTCCTCTTTGGCAACGCATACGTCGACAACCAACAGCCACTCGTGCCTCCCCCTGCCTCTGCTTCATCGGCTTCTGCAAAGAAGCCGCAGCAAAAACAGAAGGACAAGTCGAAGTCAGGTACCACAGCACGAACAGCAGCCAGGGTCGGGGAGGGCATCGCCCACTCCTCCTACAACATCTTCAGTCTTCTCGCACACGCGCTTCGACTCATCCCGCACCTCTTCTCAGTTCTCATATCCTCAATCACCTACACCGTCAGCACGCTCCTACAGATCATCCTCTGGCCTTTCAAGCGCATCATCTGGCCTCCTCTCGCGGTCATCCTCGCGCCCGTCTTCACCACCATCTCATACCTCTACGCATTCTGGATTGCAACGCCCCTTCGCGTCATCACTTCTCTCCTCACAGCCCTCTGGCCGCTCTACCTCTTCCTAGGCGCAGCCGTACTAGTCGGGCTCAGTCTCGGCTTCTTTGCGACCGGGGGAGTCCTGCTCGGAAACGCAGTCATACCCGATTCTCCCTCCGACACATCCGCTCAGGGTCGTATCGCGAATGGTACCGCAACTCAGGGAAAAAGCAAGAAGCCCAAGCGGAGAAAGAGCATTCTCGACAAAGCCATTGCGCACAAGGAGAAGGAACACCTCAGAGAGCAGCAGCGCCAACAGCAACAGCAGCAATCGCAGCAGCAATCGCAACCCAAGTCGCAGTATCAGCCGCAGCAGCAGCAACAACAGGCATCAGCATCACGGGATACCTTCAAATCTCCACCGCAAAGCCCATATCAAAGCCGAGCCACCCTCCGAGAGGATGCTGTCAATAGTGCGCCCCAACCACGCGCCCTTTCGCCAATCGCGCTCGCACGCAAATCTACGCAAGCCGCCGTCGCAGCAGCCAACGCAGCCGCATCTATTTCCGGATCTCAGCGCTCCTCTTCCCGAACCGGCCCATCGGGTGCGGCATTCACTACAACGACCATTCCTCAACAGCAGCAGCAACAAGAACAGCAGCATGGCTACCACCAGAGCCACCACTTTTTCAACAACTCGCACTCCCATTCGCGAAGTCCCGTTGAGGACCGTGTTAACTACACCAGCGCGTCCTCAGCTGCGTCTTCGCCTGCTGTATCTCCGCGCAACAGCATGCAGAGCTTGAATTTCCCCGCCTCGGGTGCAGCTGGCGGTAGTAGCGGAGCCGCCGCATCGCACCGGCGCAAAAAGCTCCAGCAGCAACAGCAGCAACACTTGTCCCGACAGCAGCTCGGCAGTGGTGGAATGGTTCCTTCCACCGCATGAACGCAGCAGATCCCCCGATAGACAGACTCTGATTCGCAACAACGCTCTCTCGCTAGGATCCGATACGAACGGGTCCCGTCTCGCGTCATCTGTCCCCTGAGATGACGTTGCGCCATATCCCATTCCATGAGGCTTCAGCATCAACATTTGGTGCTGAATCACTCCTCATTCATTTCTTGTGTAGCACCTCCCATTTGTACTGTTTCGTAAACCCCTTTTCAAGGCTCTGTTCAATCGCACTTTTACTTCCCGTTTCACTCTGAACAAGTCCGCAATTGCCGTCGACCACTCGGAGCTGGACACATCGGGGAAAGAGGCGGTAGCCTTTATCGAAAAAATGGATACGACGTCGTACAAAGCCTCACGATCGCCGTGCCTTCTTGCCAGTCGCATGGGTGCCGTGCCCCGCTTTTCTCTTGCCGTTCTTCGCATCGGAATCTGCATTCTTGCCACTCTTCTTTGCCACCTGAGCAGCGGCCGCCTCTTCAGCCTCTTGACCGGTGATCCGAACGCTGACTACGCTGCTGAGCTTGCGACCGCCGCTCTCTTTGCTCTCGCGGATGAGGGCGTCCACCTGTCGCTCCGCCTCGCTCCAGTCTCGAGATGATGGTTCCAAAGCCGAGGCCGTCTTGTCTGATTCGTCGGCTTCCTCATCGTCGTCGTCGTCCTCCTCCTCCTCATCGTCATCCCGCTCATCGTCATCATGATCGCCCCCCTCATCCTCGAAGTCCATCGAATCTAGCCTCTTCTTCTCCAACTGCCTCTTCTCCCGTTGTGTCGCATCCTGCTCGAGCGAGTCCTTGCCCACAGCTTCTAGCTCCCTCTCCACCTCGTCCGCCCGAGGAGCAGCCGAGCCCACAATCGCCCGGCCTGCCCTCGTAGTGTCCAGCACTTTTGCAGACACACCCGGCGTGGTAGAGCCAGATGCCTTGCCGTCCATCTCGGCCTCGATGACCGCGCGTTCCACGTCGCGCAAGCAGAGCACAATCGAACGGACGCCCTTGTTGAGCAACGCCAGCACTTGGGCGGGCGGGACGTCGAGCTCTGCACTCAAATCGGCCACGTCCTTTCGCTGCGAGCCGAGACCGAGCAGAAGCGCTGATTGGAGGGCCGAAAGCTTGAGCGGGGCACGCGGATTACTCGACACATCGTACAGCTTGCGAGTGTAGTACAGCTGGGAAAGCAAGGGGAGAAGGTCAACGATGACTCCGTAATCGATATTCCCGTGTGAGTACCCCTCGAGACGCTTCATGTCGAACGGCGTCAGGTGGACTCGCAATTCTGGATGGGTCAGATACTTGGTCGACGGTGCCGAGCCAGTGATAGCGTTGACATTTTCCATCACCGTCAACGCCGTCACCGCGTCCCACTCTCGGAAGCGGTAGCCCATCAAGCTGAGGAAGCGGCGCTGGAAGTCGACAGCAAACGCCGCCAGCCACGGTGAGGACGAGGACGAGGATGTTGGACCATCAAGCACGCTCCGCACCTGAATCGCGCTGTACTCGCCCGTGATCTCGTTGGGGGTCTGTCGCACATAGAGCGGAACGTAGCCCGCCCGGTTCCAAAACCTGAGCAGAGACGGAGTCATGCCGTAGCTCACGCCCAGCCAGTCCAGCTTCTCTGGCGGAGTCGGCAGACTGGACAGTCGATGCAATAGCGGAGGTAGCGATGCGCCACTACGTACTGCGATGGATTCGGACTGTAGAGCGGCACCGTCTGCCTTGGAGCCACCAGCGCCGGAAAGGGAAACGAAAGCCGACTTGGAACCCGACCCACTCGCACCACTTCCCGCGCCGCCAGCGCTCATAGCAGCTGAAGCACCACCCTCCCACGCCCTCGCATAAAATTCGCGCAACGCAGAAATCGCCCGCTTCCCATATCCCATCCGCGTACACTCTGTCCTAACCGCCACTCGCACCACCCGTGCCCCACTCAACTGCGACGCAAATTCTGGATCTTGGAACTGTTGAGAGAGTGTCCACGGGATCAGATCGCCGGCATCGCCTCGAGTACCCCTCGCAAGCGCGTTCAGCACACTTGCGCGTGAGACGTGACCCTCGAGAGAGACTTGGAGTACTGCAAGTGGTTCCGGGATCGAGCTGGAGCCAGAGGTGCCGGACCGAGGGAGGAGGACATAGAGCCGCTGGGCGGGCGCGTCGGACATGAGTTGGAGGTCGTTTGGACTGTTCTTGTAGTGCGAGGCCGTGTAGAGGTTCATCATGCTCTGAAGAAACGCCTCCGAGGCCGGGTGGAAAGAGAAGAGCGCGTCTCGGTTGACGAGGAACAGATCGCATTCTGATGGGTGTGGCGGCGACTTGATGGGCTTGCTGCCAGACGTGGAGGCGGAGGGGGAGAGATCGGTTGCGGGCAGACAGAGTAGCTGGTAGAGCCATGCCTCGATTGGGTCATTTGCGCTGTACCGGATGGGCGTAGTGAGCGTGAGCTCTTTGAGCTTGCGCGGAAGTCTTCGCACTCCTCCCGTGATCCCAAGAGCATTTCCACCTGCCTGTGAGCGCTGAGAACGGTTCTTGCCGCTGAAAGAACCAAGCAGGGCGGAGTCTGCCGATCCTGAGCCTCCGGCCAGACCTGAGCCACCGGACTCACGAAGCTTGGACAGTAGCTTGAGAGAGAGGCCACGTCCTGTTCCTTCGTAGCCGTCTGTGGTACTGCTGAGCCAGACCATGTAATTGCCCGCCGCCGTCCCGACTCCACCTGATGCGCGTCCCGATGGGGAAGAGGATGGAGAGCCAAGAAGATCGTTGAGCACTGGCAGAGGAATGGCCGCTGCCTCATCAATGACGAGCAGCTCGGCCTGATTGGACAAGATGTCACGCGCGGCGGGGGAGGACGGAGGCAGGTATTGGACGACTTGACGATGGAGTGCTCCTCCCCCAGCTTTGCCATCAGATGAACCTGCGCGTGCGGCCACACTGACTCTCAGCACGACCTGTCTCGACTTCGCTGCACCCTCTCCCGCTCCGATTGGGCCCTCGCCCACGCCCTCAGGCACACCTCTGAAGATTTCCAGATCGGCGACCTCGTCATATCCGAGCTCTTTTAGTCCCTTGAGGAAGAAATCGAACAAGGTGCCCAGGTTCGAAGGGGAGGGCGAGGTCACGTATATGTTGGAATACCCGTGTGCGATGGCGGCGGAGAGAGCGAGACCGAGAGTGGCTGATTTTCCGCGACCGCGTGCGGCAGTGAGTGAGATGGTTTGAGCTGCTTGGAGCGAGGAGGATAAGGAGCCTGAGGCGGAGGCAGGTGATGCGCCTAGAATGTCGATGATATTCAGAACAGCGCGCGCCTGAGGGGACCGGGATAGCACAGGTGAGAACTGAAACTTTGGGGCTCAGCGAGGAGGGAAGAAGTCCAAAGACGAACCTGATCTAATGTTTTTGCGTGCTTGACGACTTCGCCTACTATTTTTGTTTGCCCGACTTCTTGCTTGAGCGCCTGGAGCTCTATTTGGTCCTGGGTGATTCTTGCTTTGCCCTTTTCTACAATTTCGTGTGCCGCGCCTTCTGGGTCATCTTGAAGTGATTGAATGTCCTTGGCCCGGCTGAGGGGCAAGACATTGAGTTCGTCATCAAGGAGTAAGCAGTCGTGACAGGCTCCGAGACTGAGTAGGAAGCGTTCGTTGAAGCGAGCAACGGGTTCGTCTTGGGCTCCTGTGAAGCTGGAGCGGAACTTGGCGTGCGCGTCCATGGAGAGGGAGTAGAGCTGTCTGAGGGAGGACATGGTTCTCAGGACGAGGACGACGATGCCTCCTCCTTCGACAGTCTCGATGGTGCGGGCAAGCAGGTTTGGTGTGAGCGCTTCAAAGTCTTGCAAGATGAGCATGCCAAACGTCTGGCCGAGGATGGAGTGTGATTCCTTGTAGTATGTGTATCTGATGTCGGTGACTCCGACGAAGAGCTCGAAGGGCGTCTGGCCTGCGCCGTCGCCATCCTTGTCCCGGATTCCGCGGGCAATTTCCCGCTTGATCTTTGCAGCTCTCTTCTTGCGATGGGTGGTGAAGCCGAGATCGGACTTGTAGCACCAGAGCACGTTTGGTCGTGCGGCTACTCTGGACTGGGCGAGGAGATAGTGGAGCAAGGGGATGCTGTCGTTTGCACGGTCGCCGATGAGGACGAAGAGGGAGCGATGGCCGCGCAGGACTCCGCGCTGAATGAGAGCGGGGATGCGTTCATCGAGCTTCCTGCGAGGCATGATTCTGAAGCCTGTCTTTGGTTGATCCTTCCCGTCGTTGCTCCAGCAGAAAAAGCAGCTGCTGCTTTGGGGTGGGAGTCGAAATTTTGGGAAGCTTTGCAAAAGGCTCCGAGGCCTTAACGGCCGAGAGAAGATAAGATAAAATAAGGTTATCTATTATGAGGCGGAGCCAACAGAGCGGTGCCTCACGTCCAAAATCAAGATGCACTCTTCGATTGAGCAACTCTTCTGAGCCAAACATATGCTGTCATACAAACTTGGCAAAGTTGGGCTGATCCAGGCCCGTGATCAGGGTCTCCTTGGTGAGAGCGCCTGATTCCGAATCCCGGGAGAAGATGATCGCTGAGCCGCTGTTTTGGTTCGCTACCACGACGTAGCTCGAGGCCGAATCTTGAGACAAGCTGAAATGTCGAGGAGTCTGTCCCTCTGTCGAATACCAGTCGACCCACTGAAGCGCACCAGTGTCTTCGTCGCGGGAGTATACGGCCACATGGTCAATGCCGTCTGGCGATCCGCGCGCGCTCACAAGGACAAACCGGCCATCAGCAGTGACCGCGACCTCGGCGACGGTGGGTGCCGAAGCACTGTATCCTGAATAGGTAGCACCGGGAGGGAGGACCACATGCGGAGGTGCGATGACTTGAAGGTCACCCGTGCTAGCATCCTGCAGGAAGGCTGTGACCGTGTTGGCGAGCTCGGATGTCAGATAGGCAAATGTCTGGTTTGACGGGGAGGTATAGAAGGCCAAATGGCGTGGGCCTGATCCCGCGGGAACATCGACATCGATGGTCTGCTTGATGTCTGCACATGGCTGTGATCCGGCTGCAAAGACGTGAATCTTGTCGGCGCCGAGGTCCGGGAGGTAGAGCCATTGGCCGGAGGGATCGGTGATGGCCTCATGTGGATAGGAGTGGTCCTGTCTCGAAGCCACGGGTCCGGTGCCATTGAACTGGAAGGTCGAAACAGGGTCCAGACTGGTGAATGAACCGGTGTCCGCCTCGAGTGAATGCACGGTCAGGGTGCCGGCCGAGTAGTCTGCTGTGGCCAGACATGTGTTGCTGTTGGTGGTGGTGATGGCGACCGGGCCATCACCTGTGTTTGCAGTTTGGGACAACGTCAAGTTGCCCGAGGAAGCAGACACGTCGAGGGCAAATACTTGTCCGGGCGTTTGCTCATCAGTAGCATAGATCTTGATGAGTTGGCTGATCAATCACAGAAAGTTGCGAGCAGAAGATTACACTCAGATCGCACGTTGAGCTCCAATCCAACACACTATCTGCAGTCACTCACCTTGAGTCACTGTCGGAATACCTGTAGTGGAGCCAGCTGGGAGATGATCCAGGAATGGTGAGTGAGCCCAGCTGAACGATCTGGTTTGTGTCTGACGCTGGGTTGAACTGGAAGTGACTGATGGCGCCACCATACCCGCTGATGTAGAGTTGAAGGGAAGGCGGAGAAGGGAGGGCCATGGCTTTGGCAAAGGAGGCAAGGCCGAGACTGACGACTACGGAGGAGGAGACAACCAGCATCACCCTCGAGAATGAATGGAAGAAGCTTGAGTCTTTTTGAGAGAGAACAATCCGAGAGATCGGGAAAGGCTGCGAGCGAGAGAGAACAATAATAGCAATGAAAGCGTGGCAGGCAGTCCCCACTCAAACGACCAGAAGCCAGAAGAGATGGTGGTTGTGTCCGTGATGTCCACCGAGCGTCCTTTTGAAGTCTCACACCCAGCCCAAGCTCAGCGGTCCCATCTCCATGGTTCGCTCGGTTGTTGTGCTTGGTTTCTTCAGCCCGAGCGTAATAATAATAAATGGGAATCCAAGGAGAACTGTTCCGCAGACTGCTATGTAGTAGAATTTCACCTTTCAAACATGACCCGACCCAACCCAACATGACCTTGTTCTCCCCCTGACAAGAGAGTCAAGAATCAGGGAGCGATGCATGTTCTCATGTCATCGTCGAAATGTTCATCTTGATCCAAGCCGTGACATCCGCAGCTGTGTCTGCGTTTCAATAATGATTCTCGGTCGGCAGGGACATCCGAACAAAAGTGAGATCGGGCCGCGCCGAGAGAAATTATTATTGTGTCATGCTGCCAATCCTGTTACTTTATGTCCGCAACTCGCCAGAACGGTTGCCCTTTCCCGCGGAACTCGTCTTCCATCTGCTACTGCTGACTCCTGCCTCCGCGGAGAGAAGCCCATAGACTCGACATCCATCACACCCAACGCAACGCAACTGTTCTTTCATAGATCCGGAAAGCGCAAGAGCAACCGGCCGCATTTCCCCAATACTTATACCCTCTCTCACACTCTCATCATGACCTCCGCTTCGAACAGCCCCGCCGGCGGTCAGCAGCAGCAGCAGCACCAGCACCAGCACCACCACACGATCGCTCATGCACCCCAAGAACTACAGTCCCAAATTCAGCATCAGCAACACCCTCGAACCAGCATGCTCACTCGCGCCTTCAACTCGCTCCAGCTCGGCCGCAAGACGGGTCACCAAAGCACACACTCGATCACCTCCACCAAATTCTTTGATCCCTCTGGCAATGACGCCGACTCGATCGCTCGCAAGGGCTCGGCCCTGAGTCAGACTCCAAAACAGCTCCACGCCTTTGCCGGCGTCTTCCCCACTCCAGCTCCCGGCTGCTCTCCAACCGAGCCGCCGCCCCAGCATGTCAAGCTCACGCCCGATCAAGCACGCAAATACGAGGTCATGCTCCAGCATTTCTCTGATCCCGAGACCCCCTACCCCGTCGCATTCGGCTCCACCACCGAGAAGCGCAAGCTCAACGAGCATGAAATTTTCCGGCTTCTCACTCGCGAGTCCATGCTCCGCTATCTGCGCGCGTCCAAGTGGGATCTAGCCACTGCCAAGAAGAGACTGACAGACACCATCATCTGGCGGAGAGAGTATGGCGTCGACAATCTCGATTCAGACTATGTGGAGCCCGAGGCCGTTTGCGGAAAGGAGACCATTCTCGGCTTTGACAAGCGCGGAAGACCTCTGCATTACATGACTCCCCATCTGTGCGTTGCTGCCTCTCCCGTTCTTGGCGACTTGCTGCATCTTGATCTGAGTTGATAGCTGACGAAGATCTCATCTCACTGTTCGGGTTGATCTCACAGGAACAACACCAAAGAATCGCCTCGGCAAATGAAATTCGCAGTCTGGATTCTCGAGCGCGCAATCGATCTCATGCCTCCCGGAGTCGAGCAGCTCGCGCTCCTGATCAACTTCCAACACAAGTCACGCAATCCCACCAGCATTGCAAACGCAAAACTGATGCTCTACATACTCCAGGTAGGTCGCAGCTCGTGATACGAAGTTGATCCGAAGCATGTCTGACCGCGATTCGCTGTTTGAGTGCAGAATCACTACGTGGAAAGATTAGGGATTGCGCTTTGCATCAATGGTGAGAAAGCTCTGGCCTCTTTGTATGCGCCAGGTTGTGACACTTACTGACCGGTGGAGACTGTCTCGAAACAGTGCCATGGATTTTCAAGACATTCTACGCCGCGGTCCAGCCCTTCATCGACCCTGTTACCCGTGAAAAGGTGCAATTCGATGAGGCTATCAAGCAAGAGGTGCCTCTGGATCAACTGAACTCTGATTAGTATGTGTGCCCCGTAAATCACTCTGAAGAAGCGAGAAGATTGCTCATCGTGGGATCTTGCTTCTATCTCTGACAGCGGTGGAAATGTGGACCCTACATACGAACACGAAAAGTATTGGCCCGATCTGATCAAGACGTGTGAACGAAGGCGAGAAAAGGACTTGGAGCGATTCCGAACGCTGTGTGATGGCAAAATTGGCGCCTCCGAATGGGTCATCCGCGGTGGCGACCCAAGCAAAGCACCGGAGGCCAACCTTGTCCTGACCAACACGGCTTCCACCGCGCAGCACACAGACGCGAAAGGAGCGGCAGAGGTGACGACTGGGGAGAAGGTACAGCCTGGTGCTCCTGTCGACATCGGCGCCTCGGCGGCAGCCGACGGCCAGCCTCCTTCCGCAGAGCCTACCTCCACCACCTCAGCTGTCCAATCGACGAAGGATCAAGTGGCATCCACAGTTGCGAACGTGGCGGCTGCAGCCAAGCCTGTGGCGGGTTCTCTGATGCAGTATGCGCAAACAGCGGCACAGACTGCGGTGGCCACTGCGGGTGCAGGCGCGAGCGTGGCCGAAAGCGTGGTGGCCAAGCTAGCGTCAGGAGTGATCCCTGCGGATGGATCGAAATCTGCGGCTCAGGTACCCACTTCGGCATCGGAAACGGAACCGATCCACTCTGCCGATCTGGCTGTGGCCCCTCCGTCCGACGTGCCAGGACCATCGACACCAGGCGAGACTCTGCTGGACGGTAGCAAGACGGCGGCTGCGAGTATGGGAGCACCGCCTGCACCCGCTGCGGCTCCAGCTTTGCAGGGTGAGCAGCAGCAGCAGCAGCAGCAGCAGCGTCTCGCCCCTTCGCGGCCGGTGACGGTGCTCTACTTTGCGGCTGCCCGTTCCGCCGCTGGGGTCGCGAGCGTTCAGATTAGCATACCCGCTGACGCATCATCATCCTCTCCTGCTTCCTCCTCTGGTGGTTTCAGCCTAGCGGAACTGCCTAAGCTGCTTGTGGACGATACGCGTCGGCGAGTGAACGGCGGCGGAAGCGATGAGGGAGATGCGGAAGAACTGGAACGGGTCTTGGACGGTGTGCAATACAGCGTCGACCAGGTTATGCTGGACCGCGAAGAATTGAAGGCGACCGTGCTTTGGGGCGGCGAGGAGGTGGGTGTGATCCCGCCAGTGAGCGGGGGATGAACGCTCTTCTCCCAGCCGCCCTTTCCGGTTCCTCGTCCCATCGCTGGGCCCTTGCTCCCCGGCATCCAGTGGAGTCGAGTCGCGTGGTTCATTCACTCCTCTTCACGGGACTCTTGTTCATCATCTAGCCCGCCTCTCTGATACATATTTGTGCGATTGCTTCTGCCCTACGCCCTTTGGCTCGCCCTTGCGGATCTTCGGGAACCGCGCAGCGAGCAAGCATTCAAATCTGACCTTACGTTAACCTTGTGTTCTTCTCACTCATGTATTAGATTACGATAATCTTTGAGCCGTGGAATTGTTGCCTCTTGATGCGCATTTGCTTCCGCAACAAGATCCGCATTGTTTCGGGTGCAATCTGTCGATCAGGGCACGCAAGACGAGCAAGCAAATGGGTCTCGACCAATGCAACTCCGAGGGGTGACCAACAAAGTCGTTCTTGCCAGCCAAGCATGCGTGCGTGTCCTGGGCTCTCGAGGCTTCCCGGCCATATTGTTCGTTCATTCTTGTCCGTCTCTGGTGCTCGACCATACCTTTATTAATTAGCATGCAGTACTACTCGTACACGAGCAGCACCCCACCGAAAAGAAGGAAATAAGCTTTGCACTCACTGTATGTACGAGTACTGCAATGCACTTCCCACATGCATGTGGCTCGCTTCTAGACGCTCTCTCTGCGCATGCGACGCCAGCGGTGCCGCCTCAGAAAAAAAAGGATGGAGAGGAGCAAAGTCGAAAGAATAATGCACGCGGGTATGTTGATGACTCTTGAAGCAGATTCACCTTTTCGTCCGGACGGAAATTGGTGTGTTCCTTACCTCAGTCAAAGAAGCCAGGCGCAGGAAAAAAGCGGTTGGAGCTAGCGTATACAGTATTCAGCTCTTATCCTCTAAATACATATCAGCCAAATGGTCTCTCTTCTTCCACACGCTTGCTTTTAGACGGGCTTGGTTGTCTTGCACTTTGCACTTTGCGTCGGGAGAACCTCTGACCAAGCGGTGGGCCTACATACTGTACTGTAAGCAGAGGAACAAGGTTTGCGGAAAAGGTGCGCACAATGCTGCATGGTCAACATGACTGTACTCGTAACAAGCACTTCATGCTCTACTTGTTATGCACTCTGCGAGTGACCTGCTGTGTGTTGGACCAAAGGTGATCCCGGGAACAGCCTCGCTCGACAGAAGATTCTTCTGTGCATAAAGACGAGATGTAATCTGCCCGCTCCTGCAGCTCTCCTCCATTGCATCTGGGCACATCCCGTTCCTGTACGAGTACTCTTCCACCCAACTTTACAGCGAAATCCAGCGTCCGACTGCCGAGCACATTGAGAACGGCGCTAAGAGTTGCTCTTTAGTCACAAACATTACTGCTGCATACTCACCCAAAGTCGTGCTGGAGTACAGCACAGCGCTCCCCTTTTCCAGGCGAGAAGTAGTGGATGGCTGCCTGTGCTAGCTGGCTGGCCGGATGGCCGGATAGCAGCTGAAGCCATATGGTACTCGTACCGTAGTCAGCCTCATCAATAATTATGTGCTTCCTTCTGTGGCTGCTGCCAGCTGCAGCTGCAGATGCTGGAGTCCCATCGCCCATGGAACAACAGAGGCCCCTCTGCTTCCTTCTTCTGAGAGCTTGCCTCATCTCTTCCTTTGCGCAATGCATACCCATGTATGAACGCACACTCCAGTCCCTCAGCCTCTCTCCCTGTCTTCGACCCAGCATCTCGCTGTGATTTCCAGCTGGAGCGCGCTTCGACTTCTGCCGTCTCACGAATACGCTCAAGAAACGTAGGCTGCGCAAGCTCAAGAACAAGCCCAAAGGCGAAAGCTGCGAGCGAGATAGCCGTGTTGAAGCCCAAGGGAACGCTTCTCGGGCCGTCCTGTTACCATTCCTTGATCCGAGCCCCAGTGTCGCCGTGGAGAACATGAGTGCAGCAGACCCAATCTCAGCAGCCATGCTCCACGCGCGCGGCTTTGTCGACAACCCATACCCTCTCCAGCACTTTGTCGATCGACTGCCCGACTACGATGTGGCCCAGCTTCGGACGTGGATGAGGCTATACTTCCACAAGCCCACCAGCGCGGCCTATTTCATTCAAAGCATTGTCTGCACCGTGATGATCGTAATCCTGATTGCATGCGGTGAGTTGCGTTGCTTCGCTCCTCTTTGCTGCATGTATGCTGACGCTGCATGATGCTCTTATGTGCGCAGGTGGTGTCGTCCTCATCTATCGTCTCTGGGGTCAGACTCTCTGGCTGTTTAGACTGCAGGAGACACGAGGTGCCTCCCTCATCATCCCCAAGTGAGCCAAATTACCTTCGAGGCAGGATAGGAACGTCCGTGTCAGCTGAAGTCCAAACCACTCTGCACCAGCTCGATCACTTGCTTTGTTCTTTTCGAGGCTAGTCAGTCACATTTCCCCATCTGAGGCGGCATTGTCGTTGTCGAGGTGTAGCTGCTGACCTTCGTTTTCTTTCCGTCCCTCCATGGGCTGTGCAGCATATGGTGCACTTTGGCTCGCCAATGTGTGGAACAACCTGGCCATCGACAAGTGGGGTTCTTCTCCAAATTACACTGGGTTCTGGAACGGGACACCTTGGATCCTCTTGTTCATTGGCGCATGGTGCGGAGCGTGGGGAACTTGTACGTGTGCCTTTGTGGCTCTGGTCTCTGTCTCAAAAAGCTCATTGCCCTGACACAAATATCTGCTCCCTGTTGCTACTTCTCACAGTCTTTGCCAGTCCCGGCATCTTACACAAGAGCTCCCGCGTCACGGGCTTCGATGCGCGCAGACTGATTCCCGGTCCCAAGCTCTGCAACTTCATTGGCTTCTTTGCACCGTTTGCGTTCACCGCAGCAAGTCTCGCCGTATCCATTCCCACCGGTCTGACCTACAGTGAGTCTTGCCCGCCCATACACCGAATGATCCTCCCAAGCGCATTGCTGAGCCAGATGCAACTTTGAATCCCTCTGATCAAAGAACATGCTGTCCAGACCTGGCAATCCTGGGACGCTCAAGCGGCCTCGTTGAACCAAACGGAATATCCAGTTCCTGTGGACGTTCGCGAGGAGGCGGCGCAGGTGTGGAAGGACATCACTGATGCCTGGTGGTGGAGCAGCATTGGATGGCTCGCATTGCTGGTGTTCGCTTGGGCGTTCCTAGTCTTTTACGTCTTCTGCGGTGAGTCTCCTTCAATTTGAATCGATGATTCTGGTCCAGAGTATCATGGGCTGACTTTGTTGGATCGCAATTTCTTCATGCGCAGGTGGCTTGTGAGCTTGCTTAACCTCATGTTGATATGATGCATCCATGTCACTGACCACCTCTCCTTCGACAGCCTCCTGTTTACAATTTATTCCCAATTGTGCATGCTTCGAGCCCCGAAAATAGACAATCAAAAAAAGGATCCTCGTCAGGAAACGAATCCCACGGCCGCGGCGGAGTCCCCACGATGGGATGCTGACCACGCCGCTCATGAAGCTTTCGACCTCGAGATGACTCGAGCCCAAGCCTCGACCTTCTTTCCCCCTCTGGCCGCTAGCACCATGGCTACCGGCCCGACCACGAGGAAACGGAGGGTTAAAATGCTGCGGTGAGCAACGGGACGAACCCTGCTTGTTATACTTCCTACATCTGAACTTCTTCAACTTGTATGCAGCTCGGCAATGGTCAATGTCTCCTTTATCTATGGCGCTATCTCGTTGGGAACTTTAGGTGAGTCCGCTCTTCTTGCGGTGGCCATCTCAAAGAACAAACATACTCATGTCGAAACCCTTCCCACCTCAAGGTTTCGTCATCAATCTCCATTGGCTTCTTGAAGCCCAATATGAGCAAGCTGCCCTTGGACCTGTCGAAATGAACAGGACCTACGAGCGCTACATGGCCGTCGCATCATGGATCGCATCGGTATTCGGTCTGATCTGCTTCACCGCCATTTCTCAAAAGGTGTGTTTTCGACCTTGCACATGAAGCATATAAGGCAAGTCTGACCTCGAAATGTACGCCCTGTCACAGACTTTCGAAGGTGTTTTTGAGGAATGGTCAGCGGTGCGAGAGGCTAAAAAGGCGGCTGCAGCCGTTCAAGGCTCTCAAGGTTCCAGCCTGACTGTTCAAGGAAAGAAGTTTCCAAAGGCCTCCTCCTCGGCTTCGTTCCGCCTCAAGAGCCTAAAGTCGTCATTGGCAAATTCTCTCGTTAGCCAGAACGGCTCCCAGGCCCAACAACCCCCACTTCCGACGCAAGGCATGACTTCCGAAATTGATCCGGCCCATGCGGATGCTTTGCAGCATTTCCAGCGCCGGCGTCAAACTAGTCTGAACATGCTCGCAGCGGTCTCAGCTAGCGATGCGCACGAGGAACCGAACGGCACTTGGGCCCATCCGCCTCTGCAGAGCATTCGTGGTCTTGGTATCGGCACAGAGCATGATGATGGCTCGCGGCATGGAGACGCCACATGGGACTCCAGCTTGAGGAAGATCTCAACTCTGCCGTTCGATCACTGCCGGATCTCTTCAGACGTGGGTGAAGAATTGGCTGACGAGCCCGCTGATGCGGAAGGAGTAGGCCCAACTCAGAGTACGAGCGGATTGTACTCGGGTCGAAGATCAGTCAACACCAACGGTATCATCGTCCAACGCGCGGTGACATGTACCAGCGAGGACGCTCGGAAATACGTGGCAGAACTGAACGCTATGCAGCCTTCGAATTCGTCTTCATTCCAAATACCCACCAGTCCTGGACCACGGAGTCACGAGGACGCGGACGGCTCCGCCGACTTCCGGATAGAGGAGTCACGTGCGGAACGACGCCGACAATTCCATCGTGACGATTCGATAGCATCCTTTGATGCGGACCTCGACACTCTGTCCAGCGATTCGGGCTCGATCCAGCCACCGAGACGATCTGGACGACGGACGCCCGCAAATGTGCACGCCGGGATGAGCGAAGGCGGACGGACGTCGCTGACTCTCACCGGGTCGACGCCTAAATGGGAAGGAACACCGGACAGGTTCCAAGATTGAAGACGTTCTGCGGGCCCCCTCCACCCGCTGCAAATAATCCCTACCACCACTGCATAGCATCGTAGCATCCATCATCGTCTCCTTCGTCATTCGCACTGTATTTTTCTCTTGATTGCTCCAGGGCATCACATTTTTACATCACCCCCTTTCTTTCGGTTTCCGCTCCGCATCAACTCTTCGCTCACGGATAGAATTTCTAGGCTCCATGTCGCCAAACCTTCCTTCATGATGTCCTGACGCATGCACAGAAATAATTCACATTCTTTCTCTATCGCATTTAGCCCGAGTGACGTTTGTGGAGTGGCCGGTAATAGAGGGCGATTCAATTCACTCATTCAACCGATACCAGGAAATGGTTGGGGCCGCAGGTGGAACGACGCTGTGGCTCAGATGAGCCAACGGAAGCATTGATGGGCTGCAATCGCATTGCGAAGTTAGCCATGGTCATCGATGGTTGGGAAGATGGCCGTGGATCGAAAAAAACTTACCGGCCATGAGCGCATTGGAAGGGGAAGACGGTCTCCGAGAGTTTCTGGACGAGACTCTCACACTGTTCCTGCCCAAGGACGTCGTTGAACACTACCATCGCATGCGCCTGAATGTTAGCGAAAATGTCTCTGTGACAGAGAGATTTACCGATCAGCACTCAACTGATTGCTCCGCGGCAGGCCCGGGAATTGATGAGATCCAACATCAATCTTGGATATGTCCGTAGAATTTTGAGCCAGGCCAGTTGAGGGTCAGATTCTTCGAGAGCATCCTCGTCGGATCTCTGCAGGTGCGAAAGAAGGACAGGACCCTGTGGAGTCATGCCGGCCGCCATGAAAGCTTTGACGAGTCCCACAAGGAGAGACGGATCGCTGGCTAGACGGTTCTTGACGATGCTTGGCACAGCCAGTATGGCCAGAATGTGGGATGTTTCCTCAGCATCGCTAGCTGGTACCTGTTCCAGCTTCACATCAAATCCTGCACGGCAAAGAACAAGTCGGCTGATGCCGTCGCCCTGGAGAGATTCGGCTTCCTCTGAAGTGACCTCGCAACGTACTGCCTTGGGCAACCGATGCGAGTCTGGCCGCCCTTCGCGACACTTGCGAACATAATCTGCCGACAACGCTTCGACTCGTACTCTTTCTGCCGAGAAGGCAATGAAGCGTTTCAGAACAGCGAGCTCTGGTCAGGGGACTGGGGCTGATATCGAGCTATTCCTCACCATCTGCCGCGTGTTGATCGACAAGCAGCAATGTCGGGGCCGCTCCAGAATCGCGATCTGATTTCGTCGAGACGTTGGTGGTGCACAGGATGAACTTGCGATCGACCTGGCCAATCACTCTGCTGAGACGGATGTCATCTTTACTGATGCTTGCATGGGCCTCCTCCGGCTGCTGGAAATCCATCAAGCTGCTTCGCGGATACGTTTGCTTTGCCTTCTGACTGAGATCTCCCTTCAGCTTGCCCGCCGAAGAGCCGAGGACAGGGGCATTCGAGAGCACCGCTGTGCGTGGATCCGCTTGATCTTCAAGGTACTGGCGTCTGATGGCAATTTGGGAAGCCTCTTTTAATGATCCAGAGCGCAGCCCTACGCATGGAATGTCGGGTTCGCTTGGCAGCGGTAAGGTGGGATTGCGCCAGGTTGATGTGGCCGCATTGAGCCACTCGGGTGTCGTTGTCTGCGTTTTGACATCGCCATGCTCTGGACGGGAGAGACGATGCAACCGCTTTGTCGGTGAGGTGAAAGCCATGGAACGAGCTGTCGAGTTTGAGTCGAACAACAAATGGTTCGTAACATCACCTGCAGTTTTCGAGCTTGGCCCAGGGTCGACATCTTGGGTTCCAGATTTGGAGCTTAAGGGCTCGGGACAGGGGGAAGCTTTGGCGTGTGGGGAATGATTGAGCACGCTGAATTCAAACGGAGACCCGCGATCGTCCTTCTGATGAGTCGGAACTGTCATCGTCTCCCAGAATGGAGAGCCGATTCTAGTCTTTGCGGTTCGCAACCTGAGAGCTCGGACGATCTGCTCCTGTAGGATGGCCTTCAGAGACAGCGGAGGGGAAATCTGAATGTTTGGTATACTGTTACGTCTGTTTAGAGCAGCAGGTCCGATGGTAACATCCAGATAGAATATCGGAAAGCAAGTTGAAGCTTTGGTAGGGCTGCCACGCGGACTGTCCAAGTCAGCTCCCTTGGGACGCGCCAGAGCTTGATACATTGTCGTTGGAGATGCTTGCATTGCATGCTGCAGAACCATCGCCATTATGCCGTACAGATCGGAGTCCAGATCGACGATGCCGTGATGGGAAGCCGCTTTTGTGAAAGTCGGATTCTGGTCCTGGGCTTCGTCTGTGGAGAACATGATTGAGGCTCCAGAGAGATGCTCTAACAGAGAGGTGTTCTGCGCAAGCGGGTGCTTGTTGACGTAGACATACTGTATGTCTCGAGACGGTGACGGAACAGCACTGAACAAGCCTTGCAAGACCAGGCCATCTGGATCCGAAGTCGTGTACTGGAAATCGAGGAGATCGGCTGGATTGATGGTCGATCGCCCATGGGCGTCCACGAAGCGGGATAGGATCGATGTGGTCTGCGGGCACGAAGGTCAGAATCATGCAAGCTCGTGGTTCTCATCGGATAGAGCTCACTTTCTGCAGTCTCAAGGCCTCTTGAACTGAGCGCCTCGATCCTTCGAGAGAACCCTGACTTTGCATGCGCAAGGCGAAACTGACGTGTGGTTCCCGGAGAGACACCGTTTTCACAACAGCATGGATCTTGTTTGTTTCTGCCCGCCTGCTCCATGCTGTGTCGGCCGCGCGCCGTCTGACTGGTAGCTGCCCAAGACGAAAGAGAGTCAATTTTCACTCGCCTCAGTAAAGAAGTGACCGCGGATCTCACATTTGCAAAGAGGTCAGACACGCATACACTACTGCCGCTTCTGAAGCCGTTCAGTGGTGGTGGCGCTTCGCGGTCTTTGCCAGAAAAGATGCATCTGTCTCCCTACCAGTGGCATGTAGCAAAGCAAACAGCGTGTCAGAGACAAAGGAACTTGAGTAGCCAGAAGAGACCCAAAACATCGAGGCGGCAGCATTTGCCTAAAAAGTGACTTACGCGCTGTATTCTCAGGAAACACTCATTTGAACAGTTGTCTGGTGTGGATCTGATGCTGACACGGCCAAGATACGCCATCAGCTGTAGAGACTCCTGCTTCCTGCCGTATCTCCCTGTACGAATTCGGACAGGACCTTGGGCCCATGGCATACTCGATTGCGCGCCACGATCCGAGCCCTGAGAGAAGAAGGCTGGAGGAAAGCCGAGGCCATCGTCGGAGCACTCGATTGAGCCGGCCACAAGGTCGGCCGTCAAGGAGATCTTCTTGGCTCCAGCGTCGAGTGCATTGTATAACAGAGCCTGCACCACTGCCGATGGAGAAGGGAACTGCATATGCGCTCTCATTGAGGCCGTGGTGGAGTCAGACAATGCGTGGACCGAGGCTTGGGGCTCGAAAGCCTTGGACGACATCTTGAGGACCGACTGTGCTGCGGTTTGCACTCATCGAGCTCGCTGACACTGCAGCCTTGACACTACTACTGTCCGAGAACGGCTTACATGCCTTTTTCTTGCTCTCGAAGAAAGCTTCGAGGACCTGCCAAACGTTCGAGTTGGACAGGATGAGTGCAGTAAATGCTGGGCGAGACCCGAAGGCTGTGCAGAAAGTCTGGGAGTCTCGGACGCGTTGGGGTTTCAATCAATGAGCGCATCGCGAGGCAATCGTGTTGCTCTCTACAAAAATTTCGAGAGCAGCTGCGTGCACTGACAACGTCGACGACGTCCAGCAGCATTCATTGAGATCGAAGGACACTCTTTTGATACATCATGTTCCTCGTATCACGCCGTGAGTAAACAACGATGCCAACCTCAATCGCTGCTGGCGGTGCTTCTTGACTGATGACGCTTCCTCACCTTGTCTTGACCCCATCAGTGTTTGGCGGAAACAAAGGTAAGTTCGAGCGCAGTTCTCCATCATGGACACAGCAACACCCAGCAATCAAACGCTGAAACATCACCTTCACTCCTCAGGCTCAGGCCCCGCCACCGAACTGGTCCAGCTGCCTTCTGGCTCTCTCTTCCTCATCAGACCTTCGTCCATCCGCGGCTCTCGCGAGTGCATCTACACCGACGCCTTAGCTACCATCCGCCGCGCCAGTCCAGCAGCAGCCATCGGCGCAGCTGGTGGAGCCGCAGCAGCGTCAGCAGTCGATCCTGATCCACATGCCTACGAACTCGTCATCACCCGCGCATATGATGCTGGACAGGATGGTCTGCCTACGCCCTCTGCCAACTCGACTTCAGGCCCAGCAGGCTCGCGCGCTCAAGGTGCAGACGGCGGCGAATACGATGAACGCGTCTTTCTGATCGACCAGAACCACTTGCACTTCAGGGAATCGACCAACGAAGACGGCGAGGCCACTTTCGTCTGGC
Organism: Tilletia horrida; assembly: GCA_001006505.1. NCBI lineage: Eukaryota > Fungi > Basidiomycota > Exobasidiomycetes > Tilletiales > Tilletiaceae > Tilletia > Tilletia horrida. The sequence continues at coordinate 24,672 of LAXH01000063.1, forward strand.
GAGACTCTGAGTACACCCCAGGTTCTGGCCACATCGAGGATGAGGATCTGCTCGAGTTTGTTGTCGACGATCGACAGGTGACCGAGGCATTCCGCAAGACTTTTTACATTACCTTCCTGCAGTGCGCCTATGAGCACAAATTCCGTCGCTCGCACGAGGAGGCCTCTGAGGATGACCTCAAGGCGTTGGAATACACCGGTGAAGGCTTCGGTGAAGAGGTAGAAGAGGACGAAGATGAGTTCGGGCTCAAGGCAAACGATCCAGATGCACTCGCAGCTCAAATGCGCTCCCTCGCGGTGAGCAACCCCGCCGCAGCCGCTGCGCTGACTCCCGTCAAGAAGAAGGACGCCAAGCGCTCCGCTCCTCAAGCACAGCCAGAGCCCGCGACCGTCGCTATCGAGGAGCCTGCGGTGACTGCATCGGCCGATCTGTACCTGTACGACTCTGAGACGGAAATGTTCATGAAGCAAGACTCCGGTGTCGGTGTCATCGTCAAGGAGGTTGGCAGGTTCTTGTGTAAGTCCATACGAACCCTGAGACTACACAGAATAGTTCTGACCTCTCTCTGCCTGAATGCCCTGTGACAGATTGGCTCAGCATTGCGTCGGCTGAAAAGCGTTGGGTCAGCCAGCGTGTCGATGTTGACATGAACATGAACTTTTCAGCGGTGAGCATTGATTTGGATTTCGCCCCATCGCAGCTCCATGCATCGACTGATCCCTTTCCGTGTGCGTGCAGGATCAACTCTCGGCTGTTTGGAACTATTTCGAAAAGGTACCAGCGAAGGACGGCAAGCGGAGTGCTCTTCAGACATACTCATGGCTGTTGCGATTCCCCGACAAGCAAGCTTATGAAGAATTCCAGACTGGATTCGCCAAGCTGATGTGGGAAACTCTGCACGAAGAAAAATGGAGTGCGGCCAAGCAGAAGGAAAACGCCCAGTACCTTACAGCTGCTTACGAAGAAGATGTGGATATGCTTACACCAGAAGAGCGTGATGCTCTGGAAGCGGAAGAAGCCGAGGATGCCGCGGCGGCAGAAGCGCTCGTGCCGCAGACCGAAGCGGCTCCCAAAACACCAGTCAAGGCAAAGAAAGCTGCCACAAAGGGCAAGAAGAAGGCTCCGACAAAGTCAAATCATTACGCCCGTGACGATGAGGAGCCTCTGTTCCTCGGCGTGGACGACGATGAAGAAGCGGACGTTGATCGCAGCCTGCGAGCACAGCGCGAGGACAGGGAAGTCATCGAGGAAAGCGATGAGGATGACGACGAGTTGGGTGACGAATCGTCTGTTCAAGACATGCTCGGTTCATCTCGAACCCCTGGAGCGATCGCGGGAACCGGAAAGCCAGACACGAACACCGAACTTGCTGTCGGCTACAAGAGCGGGCGCTCCTTTGTCGTTCGCGGCAACCAGATCGGAGTCTTCCGCATGTCAGATGACGAGAAGAAGCTCGAGTTCTCGACGGCCATACGGAACATCAACACACCCGGAGGCAAAGCTTTCTCTCCCAAAAAGGTCATGCTTCACGATGCAGATCGTGCTCTGGTGATGATGAACCCCAACAACCCTAACTCGCTTTTCAAGATGGACCTCGAAGTCGGCAAGGTGGTTGAAGAGTGGAAGGTGTCTGACGATGTTCAGATTCGTAACGCCGTTCCCACCAGCAAGTTTGCACAGATGACATCGGAAGCGACGCTTATCGGACATGGCCGTAACAGCGTGTTCAAGATCGACCCACGGCTGTCCGGGCTCAAAATGGTAGACTCACAGTACAAGCAGTATGCTACCAAGCAAGACTTCAGCGCTGCCACCACGGATGAGGCTGGTCATCTCGCCGTTGCTTCGGACCGCGGAGAGATACGTCTCTTCGACGCCATCGGTAAGAACGCTAAGACAGCGCTTCCTTCCATCGGTGACCCGATCCGAGGTATCGATGTCACTGCTGATGGTCGATACGTTGTGGCTACTTGCAAGACCTACTTGCTGCTCATCGACACCCTCATCGGCGAAGGACGATACGCCGGCAAGCTAGGCTTCGATCGCTCCTTCCCTGCGGATGCGAAGCCCACACCTCGCCGTCTGCAGCTCCGTCCTCAGAATGTCGCAGTGATGGACGAAGAGATCAACTTCACGCCCGCTCGCTTCAATACCAACTCCGACAACAATGAGACCAGCATTGTCACCTCCTCAGGCTCGTACGTCATCTCATGGGACTTCAACCAGGTCAAGCGGGGCGTCTTGGGCGAGTACAAGGTTCGCCGTCTGGCCGACCGCATCGTACAGGACGCGTTTGCACACGATCGTGACAACAGCATCATCGTTGCTATGGAGAACGACGTGCAGATGGCCAAGCGGACAGCTCTGAAGCGACCAACAAGACAAAGTCTGACAACCACGCCTCGAAAATCTAGATCGTGAGTTGTTAATCACTCGCTCTACTTTACTGACTGAAGCAACATCGCTTACTATCTCATGCGCTTCCAGCTCCATCGTGGACCAGAGATTCTAAGAGTTGACGAAGTGTGGCCGTCTCTCATCTAAAAATTCTTTCTGTGAAATATTCGATGACTGTGAATGACCGACACAACACGCCAAGAACGCCGATAGGATACCCCCCTCTTCTTCTTTCACGACCCCAATTGCGAAATCTGGCCCGTCTGATTCGACTTCACAGCCTTCATTGCTATCTTCAGCGAATTCAGACCGCATTGACCTGCGTTCTTTAGGCCCGTGTTCGCCAACTGTTGTGAGAAGCTCGATGGTCACCTTGATTTGTCAAGGCGCATCACACAGATGAGATGATCGGCGTGCTCCGAGACACAGCCATCTGGTAGGCTCACTCTGTTCCTTTGTGGCAAGTTGATCTTCTCTTCTGCAGTTCCCGTTCTCTTCGGAAGTGTGAAAGGAACTGCAGGGACCACGCGGACTATATAAAGGATGTCCTCCAAAGGGAGATGCGTCGAGGACAGAAGATCCAGTGTTGCTGATGTTTCCGACTCTTTTTCTTCTGGCTTCCATTTCCCTTATCGTGGATCCTGCACATTACCAACTTGGTTCTTCTACTCGCAGATTTCCAGAATCGTCAACAGCGATGCGGATCCTGGTCCATCTTATGACTGTCGTGTGCCTCCTCACAGTGGCCCTCGCGAACGAAGTCGCCACTGCCCATCACCCAGCGCATGGATCCCATGCACCTCACTCTGATTCGGCCCCGGTGACTAGGGCTGTTCCTTGGAAACATGTTTTCGCCGGAGTCACTGGCTCAGCTTTTTCCTCCTCCCTGACTTTCGCCATGGTGATGGGGATCATGCTGCACAATATGCCAAAAAAGCCGGACCCACCCAAAGCAGATTCGCCTCCAGGGCATATGCAGCTTTGGGTACGGCGTGAGGACGCGGGGCCATCAGAGCTGGGCGCTCTGATGATCAGGACGCTCGAGCCCGAAAAGGTCTTCGCCATCTCATTCCTATCTGGCCTGCCCGTTGGAGCCAGCCTGGGCGCCATCACTTCCTTGATCGTCCAGCACATCCATAAGACCCACCAGTCATGACGAGTTGCACCCGAACAAAAGCGAAGCTCCACAGTCCTTCTAATCAAAAGTCCAAAATCTATAGAATGAAAATGCTCAGATCGTTGCTCGTGATACAGTGAAGAATTGTCTCGATCTGATGAAGGAAATATCCAGAACCTCTGACTCAGAGGATGCCCTGTTCGCGCCAGTACGCGAGATATTCGCGGACGTGCTCTTCAGTGACGCCTTGACTACCGCTCAGCACCGGGCTGAGACCCTTTGCACGCTGCATGTCCAGGACAACGCCGCCGGTCGAGATGGGAACAAAGTCGCCTTCCAAGAAGTCGATCAACTTCCGTGCGGGCAGCTGCAGGTCTGGCACCGGACTGGTCTTGATGGCTTCGAGCCAAGCTGCGTAGGGTACGATCGGCAGCTTGACGTCTGCATCTGCGGAGGAATGGCTTTGCGACAGGGTCGTAACCGATGACACCATGCTTTGCGAAGGGGTGATCAGGGCCGAGCCAGGATCCTGAGACGAACCAGATGCAACATCAGTGAAGAAAGTTAGTCAGTTTCGGATAGCAACGGCAGCATCGCCCAAACTGTCGGAAGGCTGCCTTACTCACATCGTATCTTGAACTTGCTGTGCTCAGTGTCGGCGACACTTCAGCAATGTTCATATTGCCATCAGCTGTCCTTTGACGTTTTCTGTTAGCAGCCGTATCGTCCACGTCCCCCTCTTCCATCAACACATCACTGTTCCTCCGCAGGTTGAGTGGCGCGGACGGCATGAGCGAGACATTTGATGGGGCATCTACACCGGCAAGCTCCTTCGCAATAATGTCAAGAATCATCTGCCACGGTGTCCGGCTGGGATTTTCGAGATGCAGTATGGGAGGAAGGCGATCGACAGGGTTCATCAGTATGTCGACATAGGCGTCCGCTGCGCGGTTGGATGGGATCCACGACAGCGTGCCCGCGAGCTGCGGGAGACGTTTCAGCTTTGCCGAGCTGGCGAGGATGAGTGCCATGTGTTCGGAGGTCGACCAGTTGCCGACACGCTCAGCTCCTGTCAATTGCCCGATCCGGATCGAAGTGCCGTCGATGGCCCCACCCGAGTCTCCGCAGACACGTGAGATCAGAAGCTCACATGCGAGCTTAGCCAGACCGTATCCAGACGGGACGCATAATGATGCATCCGCCAGCTCAGTCTCGGGAACCGGAGTTGTCGGGGTGGAAAGGTATGATCTGCCCACCGTTGCAATCGTGGATGAAAACACAAAACGAAGAGGGCGTCGCGCTTGTGCTACTGCCCTTGCCAAATGAAGCAACCTTGCCGTCGCTCGTACTTGATTTGCAAAGGAATGCAGAGGGCGGAGGAAATCCACCGGCCAAGCGTTGTGAATCACGTGTGTGACGACGGCCTGGACGCGGTGAAAGTCGTCGGGTGCGAGACCGAATCGAGGTGCTGAAAGATCGGACGTTCCCACTGCACTGAGCTTCGCCAGCTGTTCCGAGCTTAGCTGCGGTACTCCTTTGCTACTGAGTGAATCGAGTTGACGCTGCAGTGGACTGGTCGGATTTGGGTTTGAAGGTGATGGGGCCGATGCTCGAACGACACAAATGACCCTGTGTCCTTGCTTGAGCAACGCGTACACTAGCCATGCACCCAAGCTTCCCGTACTGCCTGTGACCAAGACGGTGGATCCTTCTGAACGCGCTGCTTCTTGCTCAGACAATGTGACCGATCCCTCGTCGGCCCAGTTGGACATTTCCTTCTGGACAGAATCCAGCAGGGACCATACGGCAGCTGTCCTCTCCTTGACCGAATCCTGATCTTGACCGAGGCCGTAGTCCAAAGCGTCCCTTTGGCCTGTACCAGTCACATTCAAGTGAGCTTGTAGAGCATGGACCAGTCGACGGATGGTGCAGTGCTGATAAACAATGTTGGGCGGCAGAGTCGTCGACGGTCCGCAAGTTTTCCGAAGGGACGCCGTCAGAGCTCGGTGTAGTCGCTTGGCTTTGAGGGAATCGAGACCTATCGCTTCGAAGAAGTCGTCGTCTGATCCTATCGGGATGGTGCTTGTTTCCAGGCTCCCCTGCGGAGTCAGTGATGTTCGCACCATGTGTTTCAGTAGTTCCTCAACCTCATCGGATGGTGCGGCGAGGTCCAAAGGTACGGAGGCGGCATTGGCGGCGATCAGTTCGAGCTCGGCGTATGCTCTCTCGATCTCGGGCTCAAATGAGTCGAGAGTGGCCTGTCTTGCTGCGGTACCCTTTGCTGTCCTTGCGAAGGGCTTGAGAGAGCGAGTCGTGAGCAAGATCATGGACCGATCCAACTTGGCATGTGTGTCTGCCTCTGCATTTGCCTTTTCAACCGCAGGCCAAAAGGAGTCGAGAATTTGCTCGCGCAGAGTCGGCCATTTGTACGCATCGAGAGACGGGTCGTTTCCGTCCGACGCGCCGTCGAGCGTCTGGAGCTTAGAGAGCGAGATTTCCAGCAATGCTCCAATCTGAAACCTTCCGGACCCGAACACGATCACTTCGTCGATTTCGGGTTGATTGCTCAAAGCCTCTTCGATGAGCATGGGCGAAACCTTCTCTCCTGTCGCAAGCACGATGACATTGTCGACTCGGCCAGCGATGCGGTGGAATGTCTGCGTTCGTACGTTTCCTGCCGCGTCAATTTCCTCCACCTGGCGCTGTACCAACGCGTCTGCCACAAAGAAGCGTTCCGCCCAACCAAATGGTCTCGAGCTCAGCTGGAGATATCCCAAAGTGGGATCCACGCCTGGCATTGGACGGTATTCTATGCCCATGTCTTCGCGGAGAGTGAGCCATCTCCATTCATAGCCAGGCGGTGGCATGCGAATGGCCGCGAGCGAGCCAGTCTCTGTGGCGCCGAAATGGTTCAGAAGCTTCACTCCCGCTGCAGCCATTGTTTCTCCTGTTGACGCTTTGATCGGCGCACCGCCAAATGCGACGAGATCGAGGGTCCTCAGGGCAGAAAGGGCCTCGTCGGTGAAGTTCGAGGTCGTTGCGCGTACAGGGGAAGCTCGTTCTTGCAGTGGCGGAGGTGTTGAGGCCGAGCCCGTCTGGAGCATGTCGGTCAATAAGGATGGAACTGTGAAGAGGATGTGGGGTTTCGTGCTGTGCATGATCTCCACGATGAGCTGGGCGGTGGGAATCGTGCTTGGTGGTGGAAGAATCACGGTGAAGCCCACAGAAATGGCAAGTGACATCGGGAGCATGCCGAAGCCCTTTGCAGCGAAAGGGGGCCGTTTATCAGAAAATTGCGTCTGGGATTTGAATGGAAAAGCAGGCGAATCTTTCTCGGCCAAAACTCACATGATACAAAGGCGGCATATTGACCGCTATTTTCTCTTCAACGCGGTCAGAAAGATCGAATTGGTGGCAACCTAGGTAGCAGTGCCAGAAGCGATGTGTGTGGAACACGGGTTTTGGCAGGCCAGTCGAGCCAGACGAATGCCAGGCAAACACTGTCATGTCGTTGCTGTCCGGTTCTTCGCCCTTTTGGGGCATCGGAAGCGAATCCAGCGGACACGCGCCTGCAACGAGAAAGTCTGTGAGAGGCAGGGCTGTGACTGTTTTCTCTGTGAGATGCGGCACTTCGTCTTGGACGGATCGCCATTGAGCGGGAGTTGTGAGAATATGCGCAGTGTTTGTCGCCTGTACCAGGTGGTCGAGCGCCGCGCCGGATAGACGGGCGGAGAACAGAGCGACCTGTACAAATCCAGACGGGTCAGCAAAGTGTCAGCTTTCATATGGCGCTGACCATCCGGCAGATCAAGACGTACTGGGTTGCCCAACTTGAGCAAGGCGATGACGTAGATGAGAATGCTGAGGTCGCTGCTAAGGAAAATGGCTACAGCCTTGCCCCGTGCAGTCTTGGGTCCAGACGCCGTCTCGGATGTGTGAGCAGTGCTTCGAACAGCGAGGCGCTGGCCAACAAGCCAGGCGCTGCATCGGTCAACGGCTTTGTGGAGATCGCGGTGTGTGAGGCGGATTGCCCGGGAGGGGTCAAGAGAACGATCGAGCTGGAGGGCATATACATGGTCCGGATTTGTGGTTGCGCTCTGATAGAGGACGTCGTAGATTGTTCTGGGATCATCTTTGTTTGGGAAGGGATCGGTTCCGACGGGGAGGGTAAACTTTGGTCGGATGAATGCTGTCATGGGAGAAGTCTATTGGGAGTCGGGAGAAGATGTCAGCTTAGGGAACATGCGAGGGAGACGAGTTATCTGCGCATGGATGGATGGATGGATGCATGCATGCAGTGGTGGTTGGTGTACAGTAGATGGGGTCGTTCAACCAGCTGCGCGGACGAGGCTCTGCTTTGCTTTGGAGGGGCCAGACGAAAAATAGCCGGCTGAGGAATGAGGTTGGCGACGGGGAGACAACTGGAAAACGAGGGAAGCCGAGCGAGCGCGAGACAACTCAATATATATAGGGACTCTGTGCGGATCTGGTTGGGCTGAGCCGTCTATGTTGGAGGGAAGGGGCGTGGCGATCCGAGGTGGGGTGGGGTGTGAAGCGACGTTATGGTTCGAAACTATGTATGATGGGTAAGGCAGGCATTGTTAGGCATGGCAGAGCTGAGAACGGGAATCGGCCGGCGGAAAGCTCTGGCTCGGAGAATTCACATCACACAGACTTGCAAGACAGTCTCGCTTCGAACGGCCGAGGCTGCTGCCCATCTTGCATCTCGCTCTTCTCACTTCCTTCGCACTTGCACACCTTGTAAAGTATGCATACTGTACTCGTACTTGTAGATCGTGTGTAGCATGAACCCATATTGAAACAGACTTGCCTCTGGCTGGCCCCCATCCGCTCATCTCTTTTCCTCTGTGTCAGAGGCCAACCTCTCACACTCATCACCGACACACACTCGCGCTAGTCGTTGGCCGAAAGACAGGCCGTGATTTCCGAATGACGATGCTGTCCACATTATTATTATTGATGACGTTCTCAATACTGTAATAATGAAGCGGACGAGGGGCAAGGGTTGCAGGGAGCACCTCGATCCAATGCCATGAGAGCCTCTGTAAGGACGCTGATCAGCTCGTTCTATCCTCTTAACATCACAGCCCATAGCAGACTGCTCTCCACTTCTGCACGCGTGAACATGCCTGACCACGACAAGTTCCCAGCCATTCAGGCCGCCAGACCGACCTTCGATCCCGATGCAGGCTTCCAAAAATCACAGCCGCCTCAGATGGACTGGAAGCCGGGCCAAGGCCTGAACACTCTTCCCCAGTCACAAGCTCTGTTCCAGGGCGACAAGCCGATGCGGGTCTTTGATACCACTGACGGCAGTGTCGCCTCCCGGGACGTTTACAAGCTCATGTGCGGTGGAATCGCTCCAAGACCAGTGGCATTGGTCGGTACTTTGAACGAGCAAGGAGTGCCAAATCTGGGTGAGTTGAAAGGAGAACATCGAGACCGGTCTGACTGTGGTTATCTCTTGCCACCATGACAGACTGACTTTGGTCTCAAACCCACAGCTCCGATCAGCTGGTATCAAATGGTTTCCCATGACCCTCCTTTGGTGATGGTACGTATGCACATCACCTGCAACTTTCTCCTTCTCTTCTGCGCTCACGGCTTAGCCTTGTTTCGACAGGTCTCGTTCGGAGGAGCAGGATCGGCAGTCAAAGATTCCGACAGAAACATCAAGAACCGCAAGCAATTCACCATTTCCTCATCGTGAGCAAGGTTGAGTGTGTCCAAGTCCCTGATGCTTCCCTTCTGATCCTTCCCTCCTCCGATGGTTCAGATCTGAGCCCTATGTGGAAGCTCTGAATTATGCCTCCATAGATGCTCCTCATGGAGTCAGTGAGTTCACCCTCGCAGGCCTTACTCCAGAGCCCTCACTCGTTGTAGCGCCACCGCGTGTCAAAGTCAGTCCTTAACTCTGCTCTACTTGGCAACAAGGTGGTCAAGCTGCTGATGACGTGCTTTGACGATTGATCAAACTTCAGGAAGCTCCCTTCGCCCTCGAGTGCGCCCTCGAGCTCAGACACGAATGGCACAACGACAAGGGCGAACGCACAACCACCATGGTCATCGGCCGAGTGCTCCGAATGCACATTCGCGAGGACTGCATCGATGAAGAGTCGGGCACGCTCGATCCGGCCCGGACCATGCCCGTGTCCCGCTTCGGCGGCATGCTGTTCGCCCGCTCCACGATTGGCTATGACCTTGTCCGACCCAAGTTTGAGGAGGAGAAGAGCGTGGAGGGCTTTGCGGAGAAGGCCGAGGACGCGAAGAAGCCTCTTTGAACCTGGTTCCGTTGGCAGAAGCCTACTTGTACTCAGAATCGTGAATTGGATCACATCGTACTTAACTAGCCCATGCCCAGATGCTCTGGAGCTTGTTCGACAGTAGGATGCGAACACGCATGTGGGCCAGTAAAAGCTCTGCTATGCATTGTTCCTCTGCAGTTTCCATTGCCAATTACATTCCCGTTCCCAAGTATCACACCCCTCAGCCGCACTCTCTGGCTCACAAAGGCAGCCGCCAGCCTTGCACCTCCGCCATGGTCACACCTCTGCAACAGGCTCACCGGGAGGTCCTCCCAGAGCTCGGATCCCAGTGGTCTAAGGTCTAGTTTGTGTTGAAAACCCATTTCGTTGTGTTGCATTTGAAGCCGTGACAGCGAGAGCTACGTGACAAGATGTATGCAGAGGGACCCAGAGACAGCCTACAGCAGGGCTTTTTGGTTAGAGTGAGAGGAAACGAGATGGTATATGTGAGGGAGGTAATTGAAGCAAGTTCCCGTGACTAAGAAAGGCGTCGGCGTCCCCAACAGATTGGCGTAAGAAAAAGGGAAGAGTGGGGAGAGAAAAAGTCGAATTCGTGATCGTGACTGGAGGGGGGGGGAAGGGTGAAAGGGGGTCGTGTATGATCGTGTGTGTGTGTGTGTTTTTCTTACTCCTCGCGAACGACCGCGTCGAGAGCGCTGGCGAGGTCGAGGTGGAAGAAGGGAGTAAGCTCCTTGGCCCAGACGATGGGCACATTGGCAGCCGTGTCCAACCGGTCCCCGCGCACAAGGCCGTCCTTGCCGAGCGAGTTGACAATCGCCACATCGCCCCGCTTCTCCTCGCTCGAGGAGGAGCCGGCATCCTTCTCGATGTCCTCGGCACCGTCGGCGAAGCCAATGGCGCGCGAAGTTTGGCGCCGGCGTGCCTCGGCGTCGGCGTGTGCTTGTGCGGCCTCCTCCGAGGTGAGGTACTCGTGGTGAGCCACGACGGGGGCCACCTCGGTAATGTGTCGGTCAGCCGAGCCCGTACCGAAGCCACCGGCCAGCAGACCACGGCGGATCCACGGAGAGAGGACAGAGGCGAAATGGAACTCGACCAGGTGGCCTGTGTAGCGCTCGACGGAGCGGCGGACATCGATGAGCGTCTGGATGGAGGTAGTGTCGACGTTGGAGACGGAGGAGAAGTCAAAGATGATGGCGCGCAGGATGGGTCGGGAGTCGGCTTGGCCGTCGATGCTGCGTTGGCCGTACCATGGTGCATCAGCATCGCCGCCAAAGGCACCGTTCTTGCGAGAGCGGCCGCAGGAGAGCGCGTTGATGGCAGAGGCAATGACGGGGTAAGGCTCGCCTGGCTCGTTCCAAGGGTGGTCGCCCCGGCTGTTGTACTTGATCTGGGTGGTCGGCCGGGTCTCAAACTTGACCTTGTCGATGATCACGTCGGCAATGTGCGAGGCATTGGCGTAGATGAGACCGTCCTCGAGACGGTAGATCAGCACACCGGCGGGGGGAGGGCGGACGTGGATCGAAGGGTCGCGAAGGCCGTCCTTGTCGTCGATGGGGATGAACACCTCGCGAGGGCCACCGTAGAGGGTGCTAGCGATCGAGCGAGCAGCCGATCCGTCGGCGGGAGGGGCAGCAGCAGCGCTCTCGCGTTGGGTAGCCTCGTGCGAGACGCGGACAACACCGAGCCACTTTCCACGGGGGTGAGCAAGGCGGACGAGGAGCAGGGCAGCAGACGAGGCAACGGTGACGTAGATGCCAATGTCGATGGACGCGAAGATGGTGGCGAGGACACCGGCCAGGAAGATGAGGAACTCGAGGGGCTGGACGAGCCAGAACTGGTAGGCAGCCTTGGGAGGGGCAATCAGATCACCGACGGCGTGGATAATGACGGCAGAGAGAGCAGCGGAGGGAATCCAGTAGAAGGTGCCAGTGAGCGCGTAGATGGCAATGATGACGACGATACCAGTGACCCAACCAGCCAGGGGAGTGCGGACACCTGACTTGGCCTTGATCGCAGTGCGCGAGAAGGATCCAGTAGCGGCGTAAGCACCGAAGGAGGGCCCGACCAGGTTGGTGACACCGATGGCCATGAGCTCCTGGTTGGGGTTGATCTTGTAGTTGTTGACGCGACCGAAGGACTGAGCGATGGCGATGTGCTCGAGGAGGAGGACAATCACCGAGACGGGCAGCTCGGGAGCGATGGAGCTGAGCAGGTCGAGACCGAGCTTGGGCTGGCCCATGTGCTTGAAGCCGCGGGGAACGTCCTTGAGGATGGAGATGGGGTACTTGGGCTTCTTGCCGACGTTGTACTTGTTCAGCCAGAGCTTGGAGGCAATGGTGAGAACGATGATGACAAAGGCGTTGCGCAGGACGGAGACGAAGAAGAAGGCACGGGCGAAGCGGGGCCAGCGGCGAGCTCCGGCGTTGCATGCCCAGCGAACAATGTAGAGGAATGCGAGGGCGGTCAGACCGAAGGCGGCGTTCTCGTTGGTCTGGGGCAGGGCCTTGAGGGAGTCGATGATGACCTTGTAGGTGGCGACGCCGTTGGTGGTGACAGTGAGACCCATGAGCTTGGGGACCTGGCCGGCGGCGATGGTGATGGCGCTACCAGTCATGAAACCGGACACGGCAGGGGCAGGAATGTAGCGAGTGACCCATCCGAGACGGAGGAGACCGATACCCAGGCAGATGGCACCGCAGAGGAAGGCGATGGCACTGGCGATTTCATTGGGGAGGAGATTGGGGTGCTTGGCGAGGACCTTGGTGATGGTGTTACCGGTTTGGAGAGACATGACCGCAACTGGGCCGATAGTCACGTCTTTGGAGGTGGCAAAGAGGGCGTAGATCATGACACCGACAAAGGAGGAGTAGAGACCGAACTCGGGAGCCAGATTGGCAAGCTGAGCGTAGGACATCGATTGGGGTACCAGGACCAGGGCGACGGTAATACCAGCGATGAGGTCACCAACACCCCATTGCAGGTTGTAGGAGGGGAGCCAGTTGACGATGGGGAAGTAGTCGCTGACCTTGGGGAGTGGGTGGCTGAATTGTTCCTTGATCCAGTCCTTGGTGGACACGATCGGAACACCGTTGCGGAGGGCCTCGTTGTCATCGTGACCAACGATGGCCTTGCCGACCTTGGCCGCTCTGGAAGTGAGGTTGGAAGACATGGCTGTGTAGTCTTGAGCCGGAGAGGAGTCGTAGGAGGAGGTCGTAAAGAGGAGTAGGATGAAGTGAGGGGAAGAGAGGTCGGGTAGGAAGAAGGGGGCCCGGCGGGTATCAAAAGGCAGACTGGTGAGGGAAGGATCAGTTGGTTGAGGGAGCCACAGGACGGTCTTTATATAGATGAGGACGAGACAATGCTACCATATATCCTCCTGGCTTCGAGAAGGTACACGCAAGAGGTGTTTCAGCTGACTTTGCGCTCCAACTGAATCATGCTGCTGGGCCGAGGTGCTGAGGAGGAGGCAAAAATCTACTGAAGCCCCAAAGTTGCCAAGGTGGAAACGGCCATTCCTCCGAGTATGTTTGCCTGCGGACAGGCGGATTCTAGATTTGTCGGAAGACTGGAAGACGCCACGCAGAAATGAGAGACTGAATGGCGAGGTGCAGGCCTGCGAGGTGAACCAGCGGGTGAGGTGGTGCTAAGAGGCCATGGGATGTCCTCCACGAGTTAATTGATCAGCTCTCCCGTCGAAAGCAATTTGTGAGCAGACACACAGATCCTGTTGTCCAACACCGCAGCGTCTGAGCAGTCAGTGCTCGCGCTCAGAGGGAGTGTTACGGCGTCAAAGTGGGCATCTTGCCCGAGTGGACTCAGACTAGCCCAAGGGCAGAAGAACACGGCAAGGCTTGGACACCATTCTGGACCTGAGGATTCGGCCATCAGGCCCTTGGACCAAGGTTGACTAGCGTGGGCTGTCGTGTGAGTCTTGACAGCTGCCAATCTGTGCCTGATGGAAGCTGATGAAAAGAAATCCGCGCGGGAAGGACGATGTCGTGCTAGGGTCGAGATCAAGGGGCTCTGCGTCCGGCTGATGGCTGAATGGGATCCCGAAAGGATGAGTGGACGAAATCGTCAGTCCGCACACAAAAGGCGACAGTTTCGAACAGGGACGCCGAAGCACAAGCATGAGAGCAGTCAATGCCAGTGCCATGCAAAGATGCATGTTGATGGTGTGATGCGCTGAGGCAAAAGACGCAATCCGCGTCGGACTCTGAAATCTCGAGCACCGCGCAACCAAACGCAAAGCCCCACCCAAAAGTCGGACACTGACCCCGGGCGTCAAGCCCTGGGTGATCTTCCCAGATCTCAAACACCATCCTCATCTCAGCTCAGCTCATCGATATGGCACGTGAGCAACAGCGAGGGTCAGTCAAGTTGCAGTCACGCCGGAGTCAGCACCGTTTGTCCTGCCTTGAGGAGGCCTTCTCAAGTCGTTTGACGCTGGAGATATGCTGTCGGCCGAGTGAGAAGCAACGCCGGAACTCCGCGGCTGGTGGAATCGGGCGACAGTGGGCAAAAAAAGCCTCCGAGCCAGAATCGAACGTTGTTGAGAGCATGGAGAGGATTCAAGTCAGCCAAGCCAGTCAGGGTCCCTTTCTTCTCTCTGTCTCCACCTCGACTGTCTGTCTGGGGTTAAAGCACGACCAAGGAGGGGAGAAGGAAGAGCAGAGAGAGAGAGAGGAGAGAGCAGACTGAGCATCAGATATGCGGTCCCAGCGCCGCTCCTCTCGCCAACGATCCTGGGCGAGCGCGTCGACGACTGTCCGCTTCTGGGCCTTATCGCTCCTCATCCTCATCCTCGCCAGCCTCGCCATCGCACAGTCAAACAACAGTGGGCCAGGAAACAACAATGACGACGATGACATCAAAGCTGATACAGGCGATGACAGCAGCGGGAGCGGGAGTGGAAGCGGAAGCGGCGAATCCTCGTCCTCTTTGCCGCCCGCAACATCTACAACCACAATCGTGACCACAGCCACTCCCAGTCCCTCTTCCAGCTCGACTCCCGCACCGACTACAACCTCAATCGACGACACTCCCTCCAACGGCTTGCCTCCCGGGACAACAAGGTCCACAACTACTGTCATCTCCACGGGTCTGCCCACAGGCTCACTCACAAGCGGCACCCCTACATCCACTACCTCCTCTGCGGCTCCCGCTCCGACATACACCAATGTCACCCTTGCACTCAGTCCTTCCTACCAGTCAAACTTCTTCCTCCATCAGCCGCTCCCAGACCCGTTCTACGGCTCCGCAGCGCACACGCGGGCGCCAGACATGTACTTCAAGGACTGCAATTTCCAAGCATCCGACAACTCTCTGGTCGCTTCCGACTTCAGAATCAACGTCACCTCGGTCTATTCTCAATTCGATGAGGATTTAAACGATAACTCCATGGGCCGCAGAGCTCCGACCAAGGGCATCCTCAGGATTGTGGCAGTCGGCGAGATCGGCGCACAGGCTCATGCCGCAGACAATGTCACAAACTACCTCAGTGAGTCTGTCTCCCACATCTCAACTTGGCATCCTCCCGCCCCTCTGACTCGCATCTTTCTATCTTCTTCCAGGTGCCATTTCCGTCCAGACCAACTTCCTCACATTCCCAGTCTTCAGCAATCTCACATACCTCTGCGACCGCATTTTCCCGACCACCGCAGACCTGCTGAATCCACTCATCACCCCAACCTCGTGTGCCTACGGTCCCGGTCCCGTCGCAATTGGTGTCAGTATACCCATCAACTCGCCTTACTATCTCGGCACCCTCAACACCCAACTCCGACTCTCGGACCCATCCAAACCAGCCCGGAACATCGCCTGCATTTCCGTCAATGTCTCTCCTTATCATCCCTCTGCGTGGTACTGGCACTTGATCTTATGGCTTCCCATTGCTACTTTTATCACCTTATTCGTCCTTGCCGCCCTCGCACGGCTCCTCACCGCGCTCTCCGTGCTTCGGACCCGCTTTGCGAACCGCGCCCGGGAGGGAACTGGTCCGAGCTGGGTACGCGATAAGCTCCGACCTACCTTGGCCGCTGCCTTGAGTGGAGAGCATCTGCGCTCCTCGGCTGGTCTAGTTCGCTTTGCCAGTCCTGGTTGCTGGGATGTCATCTGGCACCTCCAATTCGTCACGGCTATCGGTATGATGGCGGTACATTGGCCGGACTGGGCATATCCCTTCCTGAAACAGGCAGCCTGGGCATCCCTCTTGGGCAACGTCACCGTCCTCAACTCTGAAATGTCTGTCGATCCGACCCAGTACGCTCAAGGCGTCCTTCCTAGCGGCCACATCGATGTCCTGCGAACATATGCGGCACTACCGGGGGGCGACATCGGGGACCAAATGCGGAACAATGTCACCTCTCCCATCTACATGAATACAGACGCCTCCCTTGCAGCTGCCTCGCATCAGGGCCAGAATCGCTTTCTCAACCTGAACAACACCGCATATGGTATTCCCAGATATGGCTACATGCTAGGTCTGCACGAACAAGATCTTTGGCCCACAGCCGTGGTCATCTGGTTCTACATCCTCGCCGGCATCGTCGCGCTCTCGTTCGTCCTCTGGCTGGCCGATGCGACGCACTCGTACTTTGAGAGCGCTCGAAATCGTCGCCAAGCGGATGATTATGACACAGCCGGCCGAAACTCGACTCAGTCAGAGGCACAACCAATCAATGGGGCTGCTGGTGCATCCGGGCCAGGAGGAAGCAGAGCGAATGAGGGCTCCATCGCGGGAAGTCTGGCTCCACCCCGAAGTCCGGCTGCCTCCACCTCTGCCAGTCTCAACTTTGCCACTGCGACTGGAAGGGGCGGAACCAGTGCAGCTCAGTCGCCTGGCGGAATTGGCAAGAACGGGGACGATGGCTATGTGGAGCAACTCCATCTCGCAAACTCGGCCAGCGCGCTCACCATTCCGAGCAATGGCCACTTTGGTGCTTACGATGACGACGGTGGTGAAAGCGGCCAAAGCGCGGGAAACAAGGAGGCGAGACTCGGATCACCCGGCCCCGGTCATGCTCATCTTCCTGTTTCGAGCACCACACGATGGGGCCAATACCGATTCTTGGGCTCGCTCGGATCCACCAGTGCCGGTCTCAACACTGCATCTGGACAAGAAAAGCACAACAGACGAAGGATGACGAGATCGGGCGACGGAGCACCTGCCAAACTGCATCTCAGCCATTTGCACGGCAATGTCATCCGCGTCGTTGCCTTGTTCCACTTCCCGCTCACCATTCTTTCCATCTGGGGCCTACAGTCCCACGACGGCGCGCATTCGACGGTGCAGCGCGCGCTGGCGGCGCTCTTCTTTGTAGTCGTGTGCCTGCTGATCCCACTTTACGCGTGCGTGCGGATCTGGTTCGCCTCGCGGGAACAGCTCTACGAGGACATGCCGACTTTTACCCAGCTCGGACCGCTGTACAACTCCTACGCCCCCGGAGCACATCGGTATGTGATTGCCCTGTTCGCTTGGACATTGATAATGGGCATCGTCATTGGCGCGGCGCAATCGAGCGGATCCGCCCAGGCGCTCGTGCTGCTCATCTTTGAGACTGGCATGAGTATTGCGACCAACCTCTGGCTGCCGTGGGGCGAAGGCGCGAACATGGGCCCAGCCGCGTTTGTTGGAAGCGTACTGAGAATCATCACTGCGGTCTTGCTTGTGCTCCTCTCCCCACTCGCCGGTTTCGGTGGTGCCGTTGCGGGCTGGATCACATATGTGGTCTTGGTCCTGCAGGCCATCTGGTTCGTGGGCGTATTCCTGATCGTGGTCATCAAGCTCCTCGAGCTGGCGGTTCGGGTGGCATTCAACATACCGTACGAGGAAGGTACTCGACGGGCATACAATGGCTTGGAAGGCGCCATCAAGCAGATCCGTCGCCGACAAGACAAGATTTTGCAGCTTGGGTCCCGCTCACCGGGTGCTGGTGGCCTCAGAAGACCTGGTAGTCGAGCCTCGGGTACAGGCTCGTCCATAATGCACAACATGACCAGCTCGCCGGGCGGAGGCGGTGCAGGTATGCAGTCCGGAGGGGTGAATCGACCTATTCCGCTGACGCACTCTCGACAGGTCAGCTATGCGAGCTATCTAGACAATCCGCGCATGAACGCGCAGCCACAGCATCGACTCAGTCAACAGGCAGGATACGGTTCGTACGCAGGTTACTTTCATCACGACCCTCACGATGAAGGCGGAATAATGGCTGCGATGCCGCCATCTTCGCCTGGGCTCGGGAGAGCCCCGAGCCCCTTCTCGTGGAACAATCAAACCCCTGGGGCATCTGCAAGCGCAGGCGGTCCGAAACAAAGATCGCCGGCACAAACTAGGCCCTCCAGCTCGGGAAACGGAGGAAACCCCAACCCTGGCTCCTCCCCTCCTTCGACTGGATTCGTTCGGCTAGGCGGGGGTCGAGCGACGGACACACAACCGTGGCAGTCTATTCCCGACACCGGCGCGTCTGCACAGGCTGCCAACAGACCGGCCGGACCTTCTCCACAGAACACCATCCAGACATCCGGAGCTGTCGAGGTGGACCCTGCCACAGCAGCGGCTGTAGCAGCAGCCAGACGCAGATCTCGCCCGCAAAGCCAGACGGCCATTGTGGAAAGCTACAACTGGATGGACCAAGGAGGGAACAAGGCGGTCAGTCCTCAGACCTCTCCCAGGGGTGAACTTCTCCCTCTGCCCGACCATCGGAGCAGCTTCAATGCGCTCGTGATTGCACAGAGACGCGCGCAAGCTGCAGCTGCCGACGCGGAGGCGGGCGCATCTGCAGATCCGGCTGCCGGTGGGTCTACCAGGAAATCGGATAAGCGGACTTCTGTCGGGGGCGGCCTGTTCAGTCGGAAGAAGAGGCAAGGCCTGCGACGGCTCTCGGAAGGCCATGTAGCCGAGGACTCGTTCGATGACGAAGAAGAGGATGAGGAAGAGGAGCAAGGCCAAGGTGGTGCCGCAGGTGGCAACACCGACAAGAGCGGCAAGGCCAGCGGTGTCTTCTCCGGGCTCTCGAGATTGGTCGGTGGTCTTCGCTCCAATCCACGTCGACAGAGCGACGTCGATGCTGACGATGCACAACAGGCCGGATTCGAGATGGAGGAAGAATTTACTCCCAAACAGACCGGATTTGAGGTCATTCGGAAGCCAAGAAGACCTGTAGCTCCGCCTCCACAGGAGGAGATGGTTGCTGCATCGATGACTGGTGCCAATGCGCCAGCCGAAGCGAAGGAAACGAAGGCGGAGGCAGCCGTAAACGATGCTGCGACAGCCACGCCTGGCTCGCCACTCGGGGACGGATCTCTGCCACCCCAAACTGATCTAGGCAAACTCAACGCCGGGCTCGGTCTAAATTTCAATGCCACTCCCGCGATCGGCGGAACCAGCGCGACCGATAACTCTGCCTCTCCGAGCAGGAACCGACTTGCCGCTGCGACGCCCACCACTGCAGAGGTGAAGCGGTGGAGCGAGACGCCCAGCGAAGCAGAGATCAGGCACGAGATCGAAAAGGCGGCTGCGAATGCGAGCGCGGATGCGAACACGGCGCCGGCTTCGGAGCAGAGACCTGCTGGTGTCACTGACGATTCCGCCTTCTGGAGATCATGAGCTGCCGCACACGCACGTTCGAGGTGGCATTTTTTCCCTTGTAAAGCTGTAAATATTCTTTGGACACTCGATAGACTTGCTCTTATGGACAGACACTGTTTGGCACTGCTCTTGTCTCGGCGAACGGCACTTGACCCCAGAATGTGTGATAATGCATTGGAATTTTCATTGTACATGATGGGCACGTCATCACCCGAGCAAAGTGCTGTGTTGAAGCAAGTGAGAAAAGGAAGAAGAAAGAGGTATGGCGGGAAGAACCGACTGGGAAAGAAATTTGGAAAGGATGACAGAAAGAGGAAGCAACGATCGCAGAGTGGACGACCATCTCGCGGCGTTTAGCAGATGGTGGTGTAGACCTTCTTGAGCAGAGGCTGGTTTCGCTCCTCCTCCCGCTCCGCGCGCAGCTCCTCGACAGAGACGTGCTTGCGTCCGGTCACAACGTCAATGTCGGAGAGACGGACAAACTTGGTCTTCCAGACAATCTTTGCGAACAGGTAGAAGCTGATCACTATCGGAACAGCAATGTAACTGCAAGACAAGCAAAAAGCATCGAACAGGTCAATCCCGCGGGTTGCGGTGGGACGGGACAACGTGGATGCGGGACTCACTTTTGGAAGAAGGCAATGACACGTGCTTTCGGGCTCTTGGTGCCCTCTCCGATGGGGAATGCACTGACGTAGAACTGGAAAATCAACACAAGCACGTTGAATCCAAATCCGATAATTGAGCCCCAGACGCCAGTGGGGGACGTCCAGGGGATCTCTTCGAGGGAGTAGCCTTGCTTCTTCCACGCCATGCGGAACCGAATGTGCGCGAGACAGCACGAGCCCCAGGTGAAGATGCTCGACAGGGCAGAGAGCGAGAGCAGCCAGTTGAAGATGTCGGTGGAGCTCGCGGCGTATTGGATGTATGCAAAGGCGCCGAAGAGCAATGAGAGCAATACGGCAGGGATGGGACGACCCTCCCTGTCAATGTAGCCAAAGACTGCGGGAGCCTGGCCCCAGCGGGCCATGGCGGCCAGAGTACGCGAGGCACCGTACACGGCCGAGTTACCGACTGAGAGCACGGAAATCAGAATCACTGCGTTGAAGATGTCAGGCAGAACCTGCAAAAGCGAAGCGAGATCGGATGAGGAGCTCGTCAGCCTCGAAGAGAGGTAACAGACAAAACAGAGAGACATCGGAAAATCACGTACCTTGATACCTCCAATGTTCATCGCGATGACGAAGGGAGAGGCAGAGGCGTTGCTGGCACCAAGGAGACGCTCGTCGTTGTAGGGAACAATCAATCCGATGAGGAAGAGCGATACGATGTAGAAAATCATGATACGCCAGAAGACTTGCTTGGCGGCCTTGGGCACCTCCTTGCGAGGGTTGGCTGTCTCGGCAGCAGCCAGACCGATGAGCTCCGTTCCACCAAAGGCAAACGCGGCATTGGCAAAGACGTAGCAGAAGCCCTTGAATCCATTGGCGAATGCGCCAGGGTCGTGCCAGGTGTGCGCACCGAGGTATTGTCCGGCAGGGGCGCCTCCGCAGTTGATGACGACCGCGCAGAAGATGAACCCGATCACTGCGACAATCTTGATGATGGAAGCCGCAGACTCGAATTCACCGTAGCCTCGGACGCCGAACAGGTTGATGACCAATATGAGGATGAGGAAGATGGTAATCCAGACACCGGGCGTGATCTTCTGCTCGGGATCCCAGTACTGGATAACAATAGTCGAGACTCTGCAAAATCACCCAGCGTTTTGAGCATGGCAGCTGACACGCGTCGGGAGCTTCTGCACATTCTTGTACTCACGTCAACTCGAAGGGCAGGACGACGAACCATTGGAGCCAGTAGTTCCATCCCATGGCGAAGCCCCATGCGGGGTCGATGAAGCGAGTCGAGTAGGCAGCGAAAGATCCGGACACGGGCAGGACGGTAGCAAGTTCACCGAGAGCCATGACGACAAACTAAACATAGCAAACAGGAGGAGAATGGGAATAGTCAGTTTTCTGCAAAGCAGCTGAGGAGGAATGCGAGGCGCCCGCGTCCGAATGGCGCGTCTCCTGGCATGCACACGCATAGAATGTCCACCTCTATAGAGACTCACGAACAGCATGATACCGATCAGCATGAAGTCGATGAGCAAGAAGCCAGGGCCACCCGCGCCGAGAGAGCTACCTGATCCAACAAAGAGACCGGTTCCGATGGAGCCTCCAAAGGCAATCATCTGCATGTGCCGGCTCTGTAACCTCCGCTTGAGGCCGTCGTTGGTCGCGCCGTCACCGTCAGAGTCGACGGTACTTTCGCTGGTGGTGCCAATCTTCTCCTCGGCGACATCGTCGTAGGAGCCAGACTCGGCCTTGGTGCTGTCGAGGACCTTCTTGTTGATGCCGGAGCCTGCGCTCTCTGGGATGCCTGAGGTGGGGTTTTCGGCGGGCCTGAAGCCGTCGACAAAGTTTTTAAGGAAACCCATTGGGAGCGCTACGAATTCGTCCGGTTCGTTTCGTTTCTAAGGGTGCTGTGGTAGTTGGAACGCTGTCAGAGTTCGTGAGTCCGTTATGTGAGCAACCCGGCGCGCAGAAGAGGGAAGCGTGAGATTAGGAGAGTGCTGCGACGAGGAGACAGGGAAAGCCGAAGTGAGACGGTTAGAGATGCTCCTTATCAGTCGCGGGAAAGAGGGAGTGAGGAAACGAGCGAGAGGGAGAAACCGAGCACGCAATGTTGTGGGCGGGGGCGATCCCGGAGCAGAAGCTCTTGCTCGCGTTATAAGGCGGATGCGGTTGCAGTCAGTCGGCGCAGGCGCACACGCCCGCCCAGCCCGCGATAGCTTAGGAGAGAAGAAAAAAGACGAGCCGATGTCGGAATCTTCCCCCAAAGGCTGCCCAGCTGCACCAGCGCACAGGCAGGCAGGCAGGCAGATGGACCGTCGCCGCCCTGATACATAACAGAAAATGTAATCGCTCGATAAGCCTGGATTTCCTTCTCTAGCTTCTTGCCAGGCATTGTTGAGAGCAGACCTGGCCCTGAATCAAATGCGGAGGCACTACTCACTCAGCACAGAGTGAGCAAGAGAGCAAGACGCCAAAAATAATTTAAGCGGAGGCGGCCTCCAGTTCAAGCCCCCATCTGCAGTCTGCACCATCATCAGTCACCACGCAGGTCTAGATTCTGTAATCAGTCTGTGTGTGCTGTAATAACATATCATTCGGGCGTCGGGCCTAACATATCACAGATAAGCACATTCCCCAACTGCACTCGACCACATCTGGGCTGCGTCCCTTTCGTGCTGATGCAGGGGCGTCAGCGATGCTCATTGCATCCCTCACCGGCGAGAAATGAGTGCGCCCCTCTGCTACGATGAGCTCAAGAGGGAGACCCGGTGTCTCACATTGGTCGTGTGAGGTGGTGAGGTTGTTGTTACCCTTCGGCAATGTCCTCGTCGGTGTGCCTAAATCGGTCTTGTGAGCTTGGCTTCTCCGCCTCACCGTCATCGCGCTGTGTGGAAGAACATCAACAGTGCTGCTGCTGCTGCTGCTGCTGCTGCCCGCACGCCCGGGTTGCGGGCACTGCAGGGCTGTGTCAATTCCGCTGTCAACAATCTCACTTTGCACGGGAGATGCCAAGGACGAGCAAGATCTCAGCTGCAAGGTACCCGGTCTGAGCTCGGGCTTTGTATCTCCCATCAAAGGGACGGTCCTACTGCACTTGCAGAATCTCACAAGTCGCACCCGATGTGTGAGCACTCTCGTACTGGCTCAATCTCAATGTATGGAGACTGGAGAAGCGTTCAGCAGTTCGCAACCATAATAAGTTGCCATGCTGAAAGTAGCATCCTTTCTAGCTCACAGGATTTGCACAGCGCCGTACGAGTGGCGGCAAGGGCGCAGGGCTGAGCATCGAGTTGGAAGCTGCGAGGTCAAGTGTTGAAGATGGTGGCGAGTGGCGACCAACTCAACTTCTGGCTAAATATTGCACGTGACTTTGGCCGAGCTCCCGATCTCGGCCGAATGAAACTCAATTTCCGGGACACTCGGAATCGGAGGCGGACGCGAAGCTTCGACGGTGTTCTGCGAGAGCGCCGATGGGAGCGAAGAAAAGTCGACTGGACCGCTCTCATAATTCATCGACCAGCGACGTACGACACCCAACATCTCACCTCAGCTTCCATAGACAAACGCATAGACACGAGGTGTGCGATCTGGTCTGCAACACGCTCAGCAACGAACGAGAAACACCTCAGCTCGAAAGTCGGACGCGCATCCCATTCTTCAGTCTTCCCCCAACGTACGCGGACTGCCAGCTAACATCTACACTCAAACATGGTCAAGTGAGATCCCTTCTCTGGCGCGTGCATGGATCAGGACGAATGCGTTGCTGACATGTTATCGATCCTTCTCTGTGCGTTTCCCTTTCTCCCCCGCTTCTCAGAGAGACCAAGGTGAGCACGCAGCCAGACTGGCCCGACAGCCCTCTCCTTGCTCAACAGCAACACTGACTCGTAATGCGCATTGCCTTACTCTGTATGCAGTTCTACGACCTCCTGGGAGTGTCTCCAGATGCCTCGGAATCAGAGCTCAAGAAGTAAGTATCAATTCACCCTTCTTACTTCCATGTGACGGCCAGACGCGACTCACACCAGACTTCCTGTCTTCTCCTTGCTTCAGGGCGTACCGAAAGAAGGCTCTTGCTCTGCACCCCGACAAGGGTGGTGACCCAGAACAGGTGCGTTTCTCGCCATTTTCTGCGCGCATACACGCATCGAAGACACCATATTCATAAATTCTGAACGCGCGCTCCCCTTCTGTGCAGTTCAAAGAAGTGACCGCAGCATACGAAGCCCTCTCGGATCCTCAAAAGCGCGATCTCTATGACCGCTTCGGTGAACAAGGCTTGAACGAGAACGGAGGCATGGGAGGCGGAATGGACCCTCAAGATCTGTTCTCTCAGCTCTTTGGCGGCGGAGGTGGCTTCTTTAGCGGCGGCGGCGGAAGCTCGCGCAGTCGCGGACCACGGAAAGGAAAAGATCTGGTCCACCGCGTAAAAGCCACATTAGAAGAGCTCTACAAGGGCAAGGTTGTCAAGCTTGCGCTGCAGAAGCACGTCCTCTGCGGCAAGTGCGAGGGTCGCGGCGGAAAAGAAGGAGCGGTCAAGCAATGTTCCGGATGTGGCGGAAACGGCATCAAGGTCGTCCTCCGTCAGCTCGGACCCATGGTTCAACAGATGCAGCAGATGTGTCAAGACTGCGGCGGCACCGGTGAGATTGTCAACCAAAAGGACAAGTGCAAGCAGTGCCAGGGCAAGAAGGTGGTCCAGGAGCGCAAGGTGCTCGAAGTCCGGATCGACAAGGGTATGGAGGACGGCCAACAGGTCACCTTTAAGGAGGAGGCCGACCAGGCACCCAACACGATTCCCGGTGATGTCATCTTTGTTGTCGACGAGCAGGAGCACCCCCGCTTCAAGAGGAAAAAGAACGACCTCATCTGCGAGGTCGAGGTAGATCTGCTCACTGCTCTTGCTGGTGGACAGGTCCAGATTGAGCATCTGGATGACCGCGCGCTGCACATTCCCATCTTACCCGGAGAAGTCATCAAGCCTGGTGAGTTTCAGAGGTTGACCGACTTGACGTGACGCGTGGTCAACATGTATGCTGACCTCTTCCGCTCCTATCTGCCATGCAGACATGATGAAGGTTGTGCGTCAACAGGGCATGCCATCGTACCGGCACCACGAGATGGGAGACCTATACATCAAGTTCTCGGTAAAGTTCCCAGAGACGATGCCCGAGGAATCCATCCCGCTCCTAGAACAGGCGCTGCCTCCCCGGACACCCCTGCCAAAGCTGAAGAAGGACATGCTGATCGAAGAGGCTCCTTTGGACGACCTTTCGGAACGCGAAACTCGTGGCGGTCGCGGCGGCGCGCACTCGATGGATCTGGACGACGACGAAGACGGACCAGGAGGCGGACCTCAAGTCCAATGCGCGCAATCATAGACGGCTGTTTTCCCCTCTCAGCCTCCCTCGCCTCTGATCACCCCACCTTTGGAGCCTCAATCCTGGAGCTACACTCTGAATTGCAGTACCTAACTGGTTCCGACTACCAGGCGCCATAAACCTTCCTCTTTTCCCTCTGTCGAAACGCCGCCTCCATCGCCAGCATCACGAATGCAGTTGCCCGTAACCCTCATCAAGCTGTGCACAACCCCTCATCAACCCCCCAATCTGGGGCAAAGGGTACCCAAAGCCTTTCTAGGTCTGTCTTTGTGCGCCCCACGTCCGTGCTCTGTGTATGCATGGCCATCCCTCAGTTGCAATCCATCCCTACACATTGACCCAAGCACCAGCTGAAGTAGAGTTCAGCCGGCCGAGTCGAGTGTGGATTTACCGTCAAAAAGTTGGGAGACAACAGAAATTGCAAACAAAGGGAAAGTGCACACAAGAGGATGGGAAGAAGAAGCAACTGACAGCTGCCTTGTCCGTCACGACCACCTCATCTAAATCAGGAGAGCTAACCAACGCAAGGAGAGGAGTACACCATGTCCGCATCCCAGCGGGCAACGCAGTCCCTGCTGTCAATGACATCGTCCTCCCGGCTGGTGCCATCGACCTCTCAGGCGTTGGCCCGACCACAACAATTGTTATTAGGAGCGGCAGTCAGGCAATCCGATACGATCGGCCTCCATTCTCGCATTCTGAGCCGACGTGCATATGCTTCGCTCAGCAATCGGGAAGCTCTCCGTTCCTATTCGAGTCGGCCAGCACCTGCTCTGGGCCCAGTGTCGACTCTGTGGATCGTACAGCGACTACACCGGCATGCCTTCTGCTCCTCAGCGGCACAGCGCCGAGACGATCACAGGTCACGCAGTACAGACCCCGAACAGGCACTTAGCGAAGCATCGTCTGTCAAGGCGCACCGGATCGCAGAGACACAGCGCAATCAGCAGCAGCAGCAACAACAAGGCGCGGCTCGAGACAAGATTGGCGGAGCAGATCCTTCCGCTGGCGGCAGTTCGGGTCAGGAAGGAGGAAATGGAGGCGGAGGCATCTTTAGTGAGCATGACTGGGATCCTTTGCGCACTTCCTCTGGGACTGGAAAGTTCTGACCATCATTTTACGTGCTCATTAACGAACCCCGAAAACTACTGTTGTTCCCCAGCTCGCGCGGCGCATGCATGGAGGACAACCCCAACAAGATGGTATCCGATCCCATTCGTATTAGGAGCCCTTGTCCTCGTCGGAATCAAGGCCAGGCGGGATTACCTCGTCAGTGTCGACCCTGATCAGACAAATGACACCCCCGGTCGCGTAGTCGACGAGAACGGCCACATTGTGCGCATGCATGGGCCGTGGACAGTCTACGTCATAGGCGCCTTGCCCCTCAATGCCATCTCCCGCGCCTGGGGCTGGGCCAACAACTTGACACTTCCTGTCTGGTTCCGGCCATACGGCTTCCGTCTGTATTCCTGGATATTCGGTTGCAACTTGGACGAGATGAAGGATGAGGATCTGACGCATTATCGGTCACTGGGAGAATTCTTCAGTCGTGAGCTCAAGGAAGGTGCCAGGCCAATCGCCGAGGGCCTACTGGTGAGTCATGGTCTTCTCTCAACTTTATGCTTTGAGCTCCCACTGATAGCTCTGCTTCTGTGCTGATAGGTCTCGCCAGCGGACGGAAAGGTGCTTCATTTCGGCACCATCAAGGGCAGACGGGTAGAGCAGGTCAAAGGCATTACTTATTCGCTAGACGCCCTCCTCGGTTTTTCGACCGATCCTCAAAGCACCGCATCATGGCAGCCGAACAGCGGCGACGAGCATGGAGAACACATCGACGAAAAGCAGTTTGCCAATCTGAACGGAATCGAATACAGTCTCGAGAGACTGCTCGGAGACACGAGCCCGAAGCGCAAACGAGGCTGGCGCAAGCTCTTCAGCGCAACGTGGTGGAAGAGCTGGGTCAGTAGCAACACGCCGTACTCTCGGCCCCCTACCGAGTCCCAGCATTCGAGCGGGGCTGTCACGCTCACAGACGTGGTCCGCCGGAACAGCCCTCTTCCCGCATCTGCCCACCCACACGCAAAGGACAGCACCATGCAAGTCCAGTCCCATCCCTCCGACGCCGAGGAAGAGGAGGACGAGGATGCAGGGGTGCCCACTCCCGACACGCCCGAGATTATCGGCAAGTATGCAAATGTCGCATACGAGATGGGTAGTGGAGCATTACCGCCCATGCTGCAATCAGACTCGCCCGCGCATCGAGACCTCAGAGACGGGAACAAGCTCTTCTTTGCAGTCGTGTACCTTGCTCCGGGTGACTACCATCGGTTCCACAGTCCTACCAACTGGGTAGTGGAGAGGAGAAGACACTTCCGCGGTAAGTCGTCTGTTTATGCGCTGTAAATTCCAATGATCGGCAACCTGATCAAGCTCGGCTTCGGATTGTCCCCTTCTAGGCGAATTGTATTCGGTATCACCCTACATGGCATCACGTCTGTCCAACCTGTTCGTGCTCAACGAGCGCGTCGCTTTGCTGGGCCGCTGGCGGCACGGCTTCTTCGGCATGGTCCCCGTCGGCGCCACCAATGTTGGCTCCATCATTGTAAGTCTACACACATCATCCCGAAGTCCCTTCACAAAGCACGTCAGTGTCCAGGTACTGAACCCTCTGCATTCCTTGGTCTAGATCAACTTTGATAAATCGCTACGAACCAATCTCCGAGATCGTCAAAAGCTGGCTGGGACGTACTCGGAGGCCAGTTACAAGGCCGCCAGTCTTCTCCTGGGCGGGCAGCCCCTTCGCGCCGGCGAAGAGATGGGCGGCTTCCTCCTCGGCAGCACGATTGTCCTCGTCTTTGAAGCGCCGGAAAACTTCCGGTTCACCCTCCAACCGGGCCAGAAGATCAAGGTCGGCGAAAAGATGGGAGATGTCCAGTCTTCGCCCGCGAGCTCTGCATAGAGGGAGGGGGAAAAAAGGAAAAGGTCCAAGTTCGGCTTCTGAACGGTCCCCTGGTTTCCCCCTTGAAGTTTCACACGTCCTAGATTGTCCTTGATGCGAATCTGCAGATCACCCCTTCTCCATTCAAGTACCTACACACCTCACCACATTCTTCTCAGTCATGCTTGTCGCTCTTTACTACACTACCAAAATCTCTAAGCAAGGGAAATCCGTATTCTTGGATACACCTGTTCTAGAGCGGTGCGCTTGCATGGAATGTCCCTTTCCGCTACGCAAAGCATTCCTTCATTCATACTTCATTCATGATACAAGCACCAAGCCCTTGATGATAGAGAGATTTACAGGTCGGTGCCAAGGCAGAAGACCAGCGCGGCGTTTCAAGCGGTGCCAACCGCATCCATCTTGGTCGACAGCGACGCAATCTCGTGCTGGGCCTCTGCTTCCGCCTCTGCATCTTCCTGTTCGCGCTGGAAGAAGCGCTTGTCGCGCTCCTCGCGCTCCCGGATGGGATCCCAAAACTCGTGCCGGATCGTCTTGACCCCGTACGCAGTCGGAGCACACTCAAACAGCTCACCCTCGTGCACGCTGATCAAAGGGATCTCGTGCGCTTTTCGGCCTTGGAGGTAGGCGAGCAGGCAGCGCAGCACGGAGGATTGCACGATGATGAGCACGTCGTTCTTCACTCGTTCGAGCTCGAAGATGATGGGCTCGAGTCGGACCTGATGTGGTATTCATTCCTTTATCAGAATGCGGAGCATAATCCCGAAAGCAGTCCGGTTCAGAACGCTTGACTCACCGAAAGATCGTGATAGCTTTCAGCTCGTGGGAATCGATGCGAATATGGCTAATGGAAGACGCGCAGACGTCGGCACGGCTTCAGAGATCGGGTGGCGGACTTGGACCGTGACAATTGCTCACCTCCTTTTGTTTCTTCTCCCACTCATCGGGGAAGCGGCTCTTGATCTCTTCCGCGCTCATTCCATCAACGATACCCGGGTTCATCTCGCTGAGTTGCGGTCGTTCTATGACCCTGTAGCCGCGTTCCGCGAATGGCCATGCCGTGTGGGACGATCGACGCCGTGCCGAGGTCCATATCTGCTCGAAAGATTCAGCCATCCCGCAATTGTCAGCAATAATCAATAAGGTAATGTCATCACAGATACTATAAAGACGCACCTCCAACGATCGTGGTTCATAATTCTCATCATGCCGAGATACAGACGAGCCCGAAGATCGGATCACAGGGCCAGTGGGTGTGCTACCCGAGCCAAGCGCATAGGGATCGGCTCCCGACGTCCCTTCCGTGCCCGGCGGCACAGCAGATGGGCGTCTGCTGTACGTATCCGAAGCCCTGGCTGCAGCCGCGGCAGCGGCGGCTGACAAGGCCGCAGGCGAAGACATGTCCCCATGTGGACCTTTTCGATCGGCAGCAGCATTGCCAATCTGAGTTGCGACTGAGGATCTTCGATCAAAGTCGGCTACGGTCCGCGGAGGGTCTTCACCTGAATTTGATCCATGTTTTCGGTGTCGAAGCTCGTCGACATATTCGGCTAGCCGGTCCGCGTATGACCATCCGAGGGAAGACAGGTCGGCGTCCGCTTTGTAGAGATGTTCTATGAGAGCCTCACCCGCTCGAGCAAAGTAAATGCTGCATGTTGGAAGGATCGTAAATTCGGGAACGAATCAACAAGGGTACTTAGAGGCCCGGAACTCACGTGCGTTGCTTGTTATGAATGTTCATCAGGAAGAAGACAATTCGACTTTGCAGATAGCCTTGAATGTTGTTGACAATGATCTGTTGGCCAACATTGATGATCTTGATGTAGGGGAACGAGGGTGCTTCGATTGGCTCGTAATACTTCTCGTGACCACGAATGCGTGCGTGAAAGTCTTCCACCGCTTTTTCTGGGTCCCAGTTCGTGTACTGTTGTCGAGGGTCGAAAGGGTCAGCTTCGCAGCGAAGCCGGAGTGGCTTGACTGTTATGGACATACATCTGGACTGGAAATCTTGACAGATCGGACATTGGCGTCCACGATGGATTGGTCTGTGCAGATGCTCTCTGAGCTCAGTGGAAATGAGTCCGAAGTGAGCACAACAAATGTCGACCTGTAAAGCCAGATCATTCGGGGTTTGGACTCACCCATGAACATGACGCTGACCCCCATCTTTCCAAAGCGTTCTCTTATAGCATATCGGCGCCGCTGGGTCGAATTGTTGGCATCGTAGATGACGACCTGGCCACCAAAGTTGAAAAAGTCTGCTACGGTCTGATCAAATCCGTTCTGTATCGACTGCCGAAGCGACTCTGTGGACTCCGAGCGACCCTCTGTTGAGATGCGGAGTTCAGTTTCGAGTCAGTCAGATGAGAATCTCTTCAGCAGAGTGCGAAAGTCCTTTGTGCTCACCGTCTGCAAAGTAGTCCTTGGGCAAGGCCTCTGCGCTTCCGATGACTCTTCTTCTGTAGTCACCCAGTGATAAGACGGCCGACTTGACACCGAGCCAGCGAAGGTAGCGCTCCAGTGCATGTGCCAGATGGGTCTTGCCTCGCGCTGTGCATGATCAAGGGGTTTCCAGGGTAGAGGATTGAGGTAGTCAGCGGATGACCTGCATGTATGCGCAAGGTTTTGGGACAAAGAGCCAGGATCTTGCTCAAATGTATGCGCTCACCCGGAAGGCCGACCGTGGCGACCAAGATTTTACCACTGCACACAGAAGGAGGCAGAGTACGATGCGCGTGTCAGCCTCGGAACTTCCAGCCACCTCATGACGAGGTGTACTCACGCGTGCCAGAGCTGTCCGGAGGCAGTAGCTGCCAGGTTGGTGGGCAAGGTGTATGAGTGAGCAAACTGATCAGCGCGGCTGCCCAGTTGCTGCCGCAGCGCACGCTGCGCGGAACCCTCCTCTACTTACTGTACAGAGGTGCAGCCATGTTGTCACGGTCTCGGACGGAGTCAGCAGTGCTTGCGCTGGGGTATCAAGTCTGGTTGCTCAGAGAGATGGCATGGTCCACCATAATGCCACCCATCATCCGTGCGCTCGCTCCATGATAAGATTAGCTCGGAGCCTTTTCTTAGCACTGCATGCAGGCATCGATCGCTCCTTAGCCATGTTACTGTATGCATTGCTGCTGCAGTTCTGGCATCCCTCCCCTGTTCATGCAGGGTCGAGACCTGGACGTCCGGCTCAGAATTGGGCGTCTAGCATCACAAGAAATTCTGATTGACGCAAGGTTTTGTTACACGGCGAGGAGTCAAGGCACAGGGCGGGAAGGACAGCACTCCTCGATCTGAATGTGAATGACAAGTGCGTATGCTGGCCCAGCTGAAGGCAATTCAACAGGGGAAAGGTCGTCCATGCGGATGGTGAGGAGGTGGCGGTGGGTGTGGGGGAAGATGAAGATCCAACGTTGCTGACGGGAAGTGGGCAGGTAAGTGCATCTTGATGGCAATTGCATTGATCACTTCGGCAAAGTTGTCCGAGTCGGGCTGTTGGTCCAGCCCTTTTGATTGTTTCTCCTTCAGCGGATCTTGGGGCTGCAGCGAAGGTCAAGGGAAGAGGGAAGCATTAGCGATGCAGAATGCATTGAACTGCATGTGCCGTTCCGTACTCACAAAAGCAGCTACTCCGAGCGAGCCTGGACCGTCGCTGACAACGCATATGTGGAGTTCCTCAAACTTGACCGACTGCTTATCGGCATGTGTCTGTTGGTTGATGATCCGCTGCACGTCGACGAGGTCGGCCTGACGCCCAGGAAGGTCGACAAAAAGCTCGACCCGGATTGGCTCTGGGCGAGGTCCGGTCGGGTGCTTTCCGTCCTGTTCGTCATGGGTGGGAGGCGGAGGTGGAGGCAAGATGGGTCCAGAGCGAAGGACAGTGATCGACTTTGCTCCGTTCAGGGTTCGGTCGATGAAGAAATGTGGAGGAGGCGGTGGAGGTGGCCGACGATGACGAGGCGGACCAGGTCGACGGTGGTCAGGAGGGGGTGGAGGCGGCGGTGAGTGAGGACCAGAGTGGAAGTGGAGCGGGTCGAGGGAGATATTGAGGGCGGGAGTTGCGGTGCTCAGCAGCTGACACTGGACAGGAGTTGGACCATGGGGCGGCCTCATCTTCCCGCCAGGCAAGTGGCCTCTGTGGTGATCGGGAAAGCGAGGAGACCAGGCATGCATGGACACAAAGAGAAAGACGGGGAGAGCAAAGAAGCAAGCGAGGAGGAGAAAGAGCTTGGAGCGCGATCGACGGCGGACGTAGTTGGGCGGAGAAATGCCATCGGATTTGAGCAGGAGTGGATCTTCCATGTCGTCAGAGCTGTAGCCTGGGAGCGGCTCACGAATGGATTCCTCCAAGCCCTTCATTGTAAAGGAAAGGGCGAGGTGGGATGTCTAAACAGAAGTCCCGGGTCAGATGCGGTCTCCTGGAAGCTGTAGGGGAGGAAGAGTGAGCTGAGTGGAAAGCGCAGCAGGATGACAGGACGAGCTTTTATACCGCAGGTGTCAGTCCAACCTTGGGAACATGAAGGGATAAGGAGATAAGGTTTCATGGAGTCCTGACGTCTCCTCCTTCCTACAAGTGAGTGTGCTCTCTCTCCCTCTGAGTGTGTGTCTTTGGAACCTTGCTGGCGCTGAGTCGGTGCGTCCTGCCGAAAGCGGGGGAGCCTCACAGCCAGGCTGTGCAGTACGAGTACGTCGGCTCGGAATGGTTGTCCCTTTGTTCTCATGGCAGCCATCGCTCGGCCCGATCTCGGTGCGAAGCTCAGCTTGCCATCCCTCATCTACGGAATTGGCTACTGCCAGCATGGACGATCAGAAGTCAGGACTCAGGAGTCAGGACTCACTGGCTACTCTGCTGACTGCCGACAGGTCAGACTCCAGCGCTGGCAGGCTGGCCTTGAAGAAGCACCTGACTCTGTTCAAACGCGAGACGAAGTGGGGCCAGCAGATTCAGCAACGAGGGGTGAGACCCACCAAGCCATCATCAATGCTAGAAGGGATCCACGCATACAGTAGCACAGAGAGATGGTACGCCATCTTCCTCAATCCCTGCCTTGCTTTCTGAGCATGAAGTGTGGGATGATCATCCATGATGTCGACGCGATCACAGATCAAGACGCGCTTCGTTTGCATAAGGCTCCGAGGACGCGTCCCAAATTATTCCTTGCCGTAAAGACGCGACAGTCCAACACTTCCTTGAACTTCCCTCTTCCAGCTACGCAACCTCTCTCCTGTGCGCGTCTCTCAATCTCGAGGCCACACTGTCAAAGCAGGATGCTGGGCACGCAAAGCTCACAGGCATCCCGGGCCGGGCGCTCGCCTTTTGCAGCGCTCGACCGCAACCTGAGCCTCCAGTCCTCTCAACGCCTTCATCAACACGCGTCCGCAACTCCCAGCATGAACGCGCTCAAACACGCGTCATCCTATCAGGCTACAAGCTC
Source organism: Tilletia horrida (assembly GCA_001006505.1). NCBI lineage: Eukaryota > Fungi > Basidiomycota > Exobasidiomycetes > Tilletiales > Tilletiaceae > Tilletia > Tilletia horrida. The sequence goes on from LAXH01000063.1 coordinate 58,451, forward strand.
TCCTAGCAAGGTAGCTGCCATAGAACGTCGAGACCAAAGTGCGTCACAAAGCAACACGTTGTCTTCCCCAAACCGCGCGATAACTCCCACCATCACCTTCACCGAGGACCCCAATGCCGGCCTGGCTTCGGACAGGACAGGCTCTTCTGCCCTGACTCTGTACGGCTCCTATACCCACACCCTGATTATTGGCCGCTCCAAGCCATCTGGACGGCCTCATAACTCGGTAGCAGCTGCAACGGGATCCCAAGCAGCTGCCTCACAGTCGGACTCACTCGTCAAATCAGAGGTCGAGGCCCTGCACCGGCACTCGCCTTCTCTCCATGCCGGCCTCAAATCAGCCCTGTCTTCGCCTCAGAACGCAAAACACATGCGTGTCTGTCTGCCCAACGACGCGCGCCACGTCAGTCGCGTCCACGCTCTGATCCACTACACGCCCTTTCCCTCCACCTCGCAGAGCACGACCCATGCTCACCTCAGCCCACAGAAGATACCTACAGCCATGCTCGGTTCCTTCCTCCTCCGCATCATTGGCCAGAACGGACTCTATGTCAACGGCCAGCGGCTGCGCGCCGACACCGTCGTGACTCTTCAACCCGGTCGGACGCGTCTCGGCTTTTTCGGAGACGTCGAGGTCGTCTTTGACGTCAAGGCGGATGCCATGCCCGCCCACATTCGCTCCCGCGCTCTCGAACTTCAATCACACTTGATCACCCGGGTCTCGAGCTCACCGCGCACCGGTTCACCTACCAAGAAGAAATCTCATCCAACGCTCACGACATCTCCGTCCAAAACGAACCTCATCATGGCATCCGGCCAGAGCTGTGCGCTTCCCTCTCCGTTCTCCGACCCGGAACGCGGATCACAGCAGACTGCGGCAAGCTCCGCACGCGCAAAAGACGCGCGCAAAAAGGCGCGCATGGAGCACGATGGCGGTCTCACCCCTCCACCAACTTCGTCTCCCTCCCGCGACTCCCAGGACAACTCGCAGGCAATCGTCAGTCAGACACTCCGGCCGCTCACAAACTTTGCCGACGTGTTGTCCCCGCCGCCTTCATCTTCGCCCCTCGCGAACACCAACTCGTCGCGTGATGCCTCGGCCGGCGTGTCCAAGAAGCGCAAGCATCGCGATGTTGTTCCACCTAGCGAGGATGACAGCTACGTGGACAACAACAACTTTGACATCAACTTCGGCACGGAAGATGAAGGCAGAAGACTGTACACAAGCAGTCTGCCCTCCTCACCCGCTGCTGCGGCCAGTCGTCGACGAATGGACGAACGAGAGGGAGAGAGCGCGCTCAAGTCGGCGCGCGCCACTGGACGTCAGCGTCTTGCCGACTCGGAAGAGGAAGAGGAGCGCGGCAGTGCGAGCGATAGCGACTCTCAGCTGTCGTCGGCATCTTCACTTTCGCCTTCGCCCACACCATCGCCTGCTCGACGCCCCGCCCCGGCCTCGGCGGCAGCTTCTTCCTCATCCTCCTCCAAGAAGATGGGCCCACCACCGGTACCTGTTCGCTCGAGTGCTCGCCCGAACACCAGCACCAAGGGTGCCGCCGGACCTGCTCAAAGGTCTATGGTCGGCTTTGGTCTGCAAGCGCCGATTACCGATCCCATCGCGTTTGCACGTGGTACCTATCTGCAATCAGCGGCGCGTCGCGCCGTGTCCGCGCTTGCTCCCTCCTACGACCTCGAACAGTTGCTTGCATATGCGATTGTTTTCTACCGGACGGCAACCATCGCCGCCAGCGAAGCGGTCCGAAGCGTGCTCAATGGTAACCCTGGTCTGATGCGAGGCGAGGTCGGTCCCAAGGAGATGGTCACAGACGGTGCTCTGGGCTCAGCGGAAACTCAATCCGTCGCGGAGAAGACCAAGCTGGAGAGCTTCATGTTTGAGCACGCCCTGGCAAATGCACCTGTCGTAGGAGGTCGCAAGGTCGCGTTCACCGCGGCTCAATGGAACACGGCTCTGACCAAGGGCTGGCGCGAACAGCTCGAGCTTGTGCTGCGCTACTCGTCCGCGGCCAACGATAAGCAAAATGCCATTTCTGAGACACAACCGATCTCGGCCTTCCTCCGACGTGGACCCTTTGTCGCCATCCAGCGGCTGGGCAAAGACGCGGCTGGCAACCCGCTCGAGCCGTGGTACTACTACAAGCCCGAGGCCGATCCGGACCGGGAACGCGCGCAGAATTTCAGTCCTTACGTAAAGCCGATACGCGGCGCGCTGCTGACGCACAAGCCCATCTTTTGGAAAAAGTCGGCATATGGCCATGCGGAGCAGGACCTCTCTTCGTCTGGCGGCAACTGGGACGGTGGCGAGCAAGACGAGCAGGGCACGATTGAGGCGGGCGGAAGTGCTCCGCTTGTGCGTGCGCTCGCGGACGATGTTTGGGGCCGTAACTTGGAGTGTGGAGTGGATCTGAGCGCTTCGGGCGGCGGGGGCCAGGACTCGCTGATGGAAGAGCATGGTCTCACAGAGTCCCTCGTGGTCAGCTCGGGAGCAGGATACAGCAAGCGCCCGACATCGGCCATTGCTGCCGCGGCGGAAAAGGTCCTCAAGAGATCTAGCACTGTGGCCGGTGCCGCCGCTCCTGCGCTCGCGGCCGACGCGCCAGAGGGCCTGACGCAGGGCACAGAGCTGCGGGTCTGGGGCGAAACACAAGAAGAAGAGATGGAGGTCACTTATGACAAGCACGGTGATCAAGACTACAAGGATTGAAGATGCGTTTTGCAGGGAACGTTTCTTTTCCAGTGACCATACACTTACACGCATTTTCAATGCTCTCATGTTATGACCTATTTCCAATTATTTCAGTTTGTCCGAGTCTCTCTGCTGTTCCTCTGCCTGCTTGTGTGATAGAGATGGGAACGGTTTTGTGTGATTGTGAGGAGTCAGAGAATGTGACTGAGGAGTGATGGGAATTGGACTGTGGCGAAATTGAGGGTCGTACAAAAAGCACTTCGTCTGTTCCTGCCAGACGAACGTCGAATGAAGCAGACTTTTACCGAACAGAGGAAAAGAAGGAATGCGTCAAGCCCGCAGCTGCCGGATCAAGGGTCGGCTACGTGTCTGGGCGATTCCGCGTCCAAGCACTCGATGCTCATACATTTGATCGAGGCTTGGCTGAGCGCTCTCGAACCAGTCGTGTTCCAAAGCTTGGGCTGCCGTCGGACGAGACTCGAGCTTCATCTGCAGCAAGCCGCGAAGTAGGTCCTGACCTGATCACCAAGCAGATTGTCAGGAGGAGCCATCAGATGCAAATTGTCCGGGACTAGACGACGCTCCAATGCTCACCAGCGGGATCTTTGGTCAGCATCACAGGAATATCGGAGAGCTGGCCCGTCATGATACTGCGAATGTATGCGCGCTCTTGTGCGAATGCACCGTCGTCCTGGCCATGATCGTCGATATCGGCTGAAGGAAGGAAGATATCGGTATCGCAGCTGGGTTTGACGTCTTGTTCCTGCGCTTGGGTTTCGGTTACGGTCGAAGAACGTTTCACATTGGGAGCCGAGCACTCTGGTGGCGATGCATCGATGAAAGCACCCTCGTCTACCGTGTAGCCCTGTTGAGCAGAGGCTTGTGATGCTAGACTCTGTGACAAAATGTCAGACACTGCCATGAGGTCGTCGTGATCCAATTCAGCGTTGGCGATCAGCTCTGCCCGGACAAGCTCCCAGATCTGGCCCCACTTCGGGATAGCCGCCAGATGATCGAAAGGATGGGTGGCGCTGGTGACAAGTCGAAGCATGGAAGTGAGTTGTGGTTCAGAGTGCGGCCGGCAGCCTTCTCCTGACCTACTTGAGTGCAAAGAAGAACGTCACACCGCATGACCACTGCGTTGTCCGAAGCAGTCTCACGTCAGTCCCAGAAAATGCTTGGAACAGTGTTCTCACAGCTGCTCACCATGTCCAACTGTAGACGGAAGAGATGGGTCAGCCGCCAGCTTGACGAGGAGCTGAATCTCCGTTCTATGCTCACAGCGCGAGGATCGTAGCCTTCTTCGGTAATGTACTGTCTCAGCACTTCCGGTGCCAAGTATCCCAGCTAGGAAATGAATTAGAGGTTGCTCAGTACCCGCTACCTAGCTGAATGCAGACAAGCACAATAGGCGAATTGAAAGAATGTGATATCTCACAGTGCCGCAGAAGGAGCGAGTTCGTGGTTGTTGTCCTTCAAGCTGGCTGGACTGAGGCAGGCGATGAGCAAGTCCGAAATCACCCAAGCAGACCCGCGGGAAGGAGCTGACAGCGCTTTCGAGGAAGATGTTCTCAGGCTGTGGAATCGCAAATTCGTCATTAGAGAACTGAGGTTGTATGAACGCAGAGGCACTGCTAATAACCTTGATGTCTGTCAATGAAATCGAATGAAGCATGCAACAGGCTCAGTAAAGTCGAATGTCGCTGAGAAGCTGTAGCAATGTGCATACCTCTGTGACTGATGCCATTTTCGTGAAGGTACTGTGCAGCAATCGATCGATCATTTGGACAGAGAGTTCATCGCATATGTTCTGTCTGACTCACCTTGACGGCCTTCAAGAGCTGAAAGAAAATGACTATGTGGTGCGGAAGCTCGTCAGACAACTTCAAAAACGAACGCAGCCGCGCAATGACTATATGCTCACATTTTGCGCTTGGCAGCTGCAATGGGCCTCGCTGGCTGATGAGACTGAACAAGTCACTGTGGAGGAGCTCAAGCGCCATATATCTGGCGAAACCTGGATGTCAAGGATCAAGTCAACAAGTCCCAGGTCAGCGATGAGAGCGAGCTCACAGATGGATGCCATCTTCCCCATAACCATGGATGCTGTTAATATTTGGGTGTCGGATCTTCTTGAGGACCTGGAGGTCTCGAAAGTCAGCAAGGATGCTGCGATGACGCTGTGAAGTTGTATTATGGGCGCCGGATCTCACCTCCAGCTCCCCCATCACCGTAACATGCGTGCCAGGAAGCCGCTTTCGGAGGAGCTGTCGCTTAATGGCGATTTGCTTATGCTTGTCGTTTCGAGTATCGTAGCCTAAGAACACCTGGGCGTAGGAGCCTGAGCCCAGCAAACGGTCGGTTATCGCAATGGAGTCCAGGGTCTATAGGCGGCTGAATATCTCAGTATGCGCATACAACCAAAGAAATAATCTATGCGTAACGTGTACGCACCGTAATCAAGTTGACGGTGTGAGATGGCTCAGAAGGAGCTATGTCTGCTACAGGTCCTTGCTGTGCAGTATTAGGAGGAACCTCAGCAAGAACCTCAAGCACGAAGTCTGCGTCTGCCGCCTCAGCCACGCGAAGCATACATGCAAACCCAAATCTCTTGTCGACCGAGCACTCACTTTCTCCCGCTAAATGCACTTCATCGCCATCGCTAAGCACAAATTTCTGATCGATCTTGGCGCCATTGACGAAAGTGCCGGCCTTGCTCGTATCCTCACACACGACGTAGGGAGTCTGAGTTGCATCAGAGATCTGCGAGAGGATTCTGGCGTGCTTGCGGGAAGCACGCGGATTTCGCAAAACGTAATCGCAACTCGGTTCGCGTCCGATCTGAAGCCGGTCACAGTCTTTCAGTATGTGCGAGCACCTATTCAGTCTGGCTGTACTTACGACAAGGACGACATCCTCCTGGAGATCGATCGCTGTGCACGAGTCATAAGCAATTGAGTCGGGAAAAGGGTGACCGGATCAGTGTCAGAACCCAGAGGCTGATGCCGCGATGATGAACTGACCATGCTCCCGTCCGCTGGCATCTAGGGTGTGAAGTACCGCAATTACTCTTTTGGACTGGCATGTGTCGTGGTCTACTTGCTGGCAAGCTCCTCCCGAAAGACTGCCATCCAGAAGCTTCTGTCGTTTGCTGGCTCGTGCACGTGTATGCTTTGAGAGCATTTTCTGAGCCTCATCTCGTAGATCGAACGAGTCGACTACCAGAAGCTTTCGTTTCTGCTTGATATAGCTTTCCATCGCGTCTTTGCTGATCGTGGAGAGTTATAGAGAGGAGGAACAAGTGAACGTTTTGGAGAAACGTTGACGAAACTTGGAATGAATGCGCTCCAAACGCCGATTCACCATCCGGTGTCGCAGTCACCAACCCATCCAGTCATCTGAGAGGGGGGAAACACTTCAACACCAAGCATGCGAGCGGAACACTCATCTTTCATCCCATAGCGAGGAAAGTCACACAGCGGGTGTACCAAGTGGAAGTGGTTCGTCCCCTTTTCTGCCAAGGTGATCCCGCTTTGGGAGATGAGAAAGCTTGATGAAATGAGGTTGCTCCTCAAGAAACCCGCCTCCGCATGCTCTCATCGCATATACACGCGGTCCCCAGTCTCACCAACCTCGCGGGAAGATCGGACTCCGGTGAAGGAAGATGAGGTGCCAAGGCGCCGCTCAAGAAGTCTTCAAATAGCTGAAAAAGCTGACTTGTCTTGCTTGAATCTTCCGCTCATTCCTTCCCCCCCTTCGCCCCCTTCGCCCTTGTGCAGAGATGAGCGCCATTCCAAGTCCCGACCAAATAGAGCCTGCCCGACTTGATGAGGCCTGCAGCTATCCTCCCTCGCCCAATGAAGACAAAGAAGCCCCGGCCAAGCTCCACCGCGGACTGTCCAGTCTGCACTTGCAGATGATCGCCTTTGGAGGCAGCATCGGTACCGGCCTCTTTGTGGGTTCCGGAAAGGTGAGTCTCGGATCTCAGCTCCTTTTGGCTCTCATGGATCTGCACTGACACTCTTCCCCCACAGGCGCTGGCTAGTGGTGGCCCCCTCTTCCTCCTAATCGACTTGGTTTTGGTCGGCGGCATCCTGTTCACTGTCATCATGGCTCTCGGTGAGCTCGCCACCACCCTTCCAGTCTCCGGATCGCTCGCTTCCTACAGCACTCGTATGCTCGACCCTGCCTGGGGCTTCGCCATGGGCTGGATCTACTGGCTTCTTTGGCTCATGGTCCTCCCTTTTGAGCTTGTGGTCGCCACCATCGTCATCCGATATTGGGACGTCTCTGAACGCATCACACCCGCTGTATGGATCGTCATCTTCCTCACGCTCATCTGCGGTATCAATTCTGTGGGCATCAAGGGCTACGCGACAGTCGAAGTTGTCGGATCGATGATCAAGATTGCGGCCATCCTGATCTTTATCTTCGTCGCTATAATAATCGATGTTGGTGGTGGCCCCAACCACAAATATCTCGGCGCCGCAACCTGGTCGGAGCCTGGTCCAACGCAAAACGGGTTCAAAGGATTCTGCTCGGTGTGTAGTCTTTTTGGGTCAGAATCTCTCTTGTGTGCGAGGAAGGGATGAGCTCTGATAGCATCTGGACAGGTCTTCGTCATCGCCGCGTTTGGATACTGTGGCACCGAGCTTGTTGGCCTCGCTGCGCGTGAATGTGAAAACCCTCGCAAGGAAATTCCAAAGGTAGGTCTTCGAAACAATGATGACCCATGCATGACCTTCAATTGACCTCATCCGACACATCTCGCAGGCCAGCACGCAAGTGTTCTGGCGTACGGTGTTCTTCTATATAGTCTCCCTGTTCCTCATCGGCCTCATTGTTCCGTCCGATCACCCGAAACTCATGGGCGACAACAATGCTTCGAGCTCTCCTTTCGTAATCGCCTTCAATATTGCAGGCATCAAGGTGAGTGAATGTCTGTCCAGAGTACAAGCACGAACATTCATTGAGCAACATCCTCGGGACGCCCTCAGATTCTGCCGGACATCTTTAACGTCGTCATCCTCGTCTCGGTCCTTTCCGTTGGGAATTCAGCTATCTACGGCTCGTCCCGTACACTTGTGGCCCTAGCCGAAGACGGTCATGCGCCAAAGTTCCTAGCTCACATCGACAGCAAGGGCCGACCCGTGTATGCGACCGGCCTGTCTCTCGCTGCTGGACTGCTCGCGTTCCTCCAATACGCCAGTTCTCAGAACCTGATCTTCTCGTGGCTGCTTGCCGTCTCAGGGCTCGGAGCGATCGTAACGTGGGGTTCGGTTTGCGCGGCCCATATCCGTTTCAGGCTTGCCTGGGCACGCCGAGGTCGGTCGTTGGAGGAGCTGCCGTGGATTTCGCCCTGCGGAGTTTGGGGTTCTGTCATCGGACTGTTGTCCATCATCTTAGTCCTCATCCTTGTCTTTTTCGTTTCCGCGTTTCCCATCAAGCCGGACCCCACCGTGAGCGGACGAGTCAGCTTCTTCTTCCAGAAGTGAGTAATAGTTCTCGAGAGTGCTTGCGCTTGTCCAAGCTGACCGCGATCCTGAACCCTCTTCCAGCTACATTTCCGTGCCGATCATCTTTTCCCTGTTCCTCTGGGCCAAGTTGAAGTGGAAGACTAGCATTCGCTCTCTTGACGAAGTAAGTCGCATTTGCTATCACTAATTTCGCTCGGTCCTGATCCGTCGTATCTCTTTCCGCATCAGATCGACCTTGACACTGGTAGGGAACAGGTTCCCCTCGAGATCCTCAGGGCGGAACGAGATGAGAGCAAGAGCCGTCCTCTGCTACAAAAGCTTCGGGAGTTCGTCTGCTGAGCACATACGCGGCCTTTCTCAGCGGGCTATACATAACTATCATGTCATCCGAAGCACTCTGAAGGTCAACGAGACTGTTAAACTTGAAGGTCAGACTTCACTGCGTCACCGAAAGCAGAAACGGGTCCAAGCTCCTTTTGAATAATATGATTTGTTCTTGCAAGTTCCTGGTGGTGCAGGTTACATTACAACTTGGGCTTTGGGGCGGTCTCAGACCCAGTTGAGGTCGTCCGGTCGTCAATAGGAGCGAGATCTTTCCAATTCGGCAAACGTTTCTGTCCATCATCAATAACCCAGATTTTCTCAGTGAGCTGATGACACGACACACGGTGTGGACGAGCCTGGAGGTGATCCAAATTACTCACCTCCTTGAAAGATCGGAGACCTTCCTGAACATTTGATCCTGCAAATAGAGCCCTCGATCTTTTCGAGCGATAAAGCTTGACTGCAAGTAAGTCTATATCGCCCTCTTCGAACTCGTCCATATGGCGCGTGACTCGTTCTGGTGTTGATGCTAGACTTCGTTCGTCGTTTGCATCGGCCAAAGAAGGACTGGATCCGCGAGCGGCAAGTAGATGAAGTTTCGACAGCTGAACCGCGTCCGGGCTGTTTTGGGCGACCTTGACGGCGAGCTGCAAGGCAAGGTTGAGGATTGCCTTCTCGCCTACCTCCCACGAATTGGAGTCAGTCGGAGAGCTCGAAGAGGGTTTGGAAAGGGGCAACAGCCTGTTGACAAAGCCGAAAGTCGAGTAAGCTTGTTCGGCAGAGATGGGTTCGCACAAAAGTAGGAGCTCCGTTGCTCGTTGCTGTGGACACCGTAATTGAAGAAAAATGGTGAGTGAGAAGAGTGAGATCGTTTCATTGTCCGAGGCGTCGGGAATCATACTCACGTGTCCGCAGATGCGGGACAGCCTGGCAATCGCGCCTTGACTTGCCACAACGCCACGCGCTGCTTCGGGCAACGCGAAGGTGGATCGCGTGGAAGCAACTACGAGATCGCAATTGAGCTGTATCAAACGCTTACGGCTGAAGTCAATGGGCTCGATTTTTGGGTAACACAGCCAGTGGAGGCATACCCACAACCATTTCCAAGCCGCCCCCGAAGCATAACCCGTCCACGGCAGCGATGATCGGCTTTGTCGACCTCCTGGTGCTCAAAGTGCCGAAACCTCCCGCCTTGAGTTTGTCGACCTTGGCATTGACACTTTCTAGAGGTTCAAGAGGTAATGTCGATGAAGGCGTGGATTGGACGGGACCAGCCTGTTGTTGTTGTCGCATAAGCCAATCTTTGAGGTCTTGGCCGGCACAGAACGCCTTGCCCCGACCGGCGATGATTGCAACTCTGAGCTTTGGTTGTGAGTCGAAGAAGTTGAACGCGAGACGGAGATCAGCCTCGAGTGCCTGAATGCAAAACGTGGAGTAGCTGATCAGCAAGTTCGGCATGGGAAAGCTGGATAGGCTCAGCGGAGCCCCTCACATCAGTCATGGCGTTCAGCTGAGCTGGACGATTCAGAACGAGCTGGAATACGTGCTCATGTGGCAGACTCAGCTCGAGATGCTGGCCGACTTGGGGTAGCGAAGCAGAAGTCATGTCGATTCAGAGACTTGAGTACCAAGACGAGGAAGAGGGTCAGCACACGACCGGCCTTCGTTCAAGTCAGATCCAATTGGGAAGGTCCACATCAGTCGGGATGATGGTCAGGAGGTACGCAACAAAGTCAGTGCTAGAAGCATCCCTGTCAGACAGCCTTGACCCTTGGCTCTCACCTGTGAGCAGCTGAATGCGCTGTGAGGCAAGATGTTGAATGATGCGCTTGGGCCAAGTCCATGCCATAGTCTGATGCTGGAACGCGTATTTTCCAAGGAAAATCGCGTCTTTTTTGGTGGCAAAATTTAGTCGAGCGCAGAGAGCAAACAAGAAACGCGTCGAATTCCTATTTGTTAGCAGCCTCCATTTCGTCGAGGCCATCATTTCTCTCCCAGACGCGTCTGTGTGAGAGAAAAGAAGCGCGCGTCACTAGACGATAGCATACGCATCGCTGCTGCTGCCGACGACGACGACGCGGACGACGACGACGCAGTAGAGAGGCGGGAGTCGACAGAGACGCGCTTCCACACAAAGCATGTCCCTGTTCCAACGCATCTTGGGCACCGCCGCTGGATCGCGCTTATCATCAGGTTCTTCCTCCTCGAACAACAACACCACCAACACCAACTACGGCAACCAGCAAACTTCCAACTCATACGACACCTCTGTAGCAGCAAGTGGCGGGGCTGCAGCAACAGGCAACGGAAACGCGTACCTCGTCGATCAAGCAAACTCGTCCGGCGTCTACGGTAACCAGCGACAGCAACACAGCCAGGCCCAGCATCAATCCTCCTCTCAACAGCAGCCTGGATCATCTGCATCATCAGGAGCACCAGGATCAGGAAACCCAGGTGTGGATGCAAGCGGAGGTCCCTGGTCAAGCTTTTTCGCAGCCGACCCTGACTCCAACGAGCATTCCTCAAACGCCCTGACGCTCCCTTACCTAGGAAACTCATCCACATCCAACCATCAACAACCAGGCACATCAGCTCTCATGCAGGCTCCTCACGGCGCACTTCATCTGTCCTCACTCTCGGCACCATCCAACGCAGCCAACACGTCCATGGCTTCCACTGCCGGGCCAAGGGCCTCCATCGGAGCCGACACGTCCAGAGGCGATACCACCCTGGGCACACCTCGAAAGCGTGGTCGACCACCCAAACCAAGAACGGAAGCCGAAGCCATCGAGGCAGAGCTCCGCAAGAAGTCGCGCTTGGAAGCCCAAAAGGCACGTGACGACCGCGCCGCATTGGTGCAAGCCGCCTTGGATGCCGTAGCCAACAACGAGGCTCCTCCTGCCGAGGCACCCAGGAACAAGGACGGCAGCGTACGTAAGAAGATTGGACGGCCTCGCAAGCCCCCGAAACCTCCTGTGCCTCCAAAGAAGCCAGGTCGCAAGAGGAAGAACCCAGAACAACCTCCGCCTGCACCGGCTCCTCCAGCCAAGAAAACTGCTCGCAATAACAGAGCAGCTGCGACGGCTTCCACTTCGGCTCAACCAGTGACTCATGCGGCTTCAGCTGCACCTACGGATCTCAATGGAGCTCCAGCTGCCGCCCAGCAGAAGAGAGGCAGAGGCAGGCCTCGCAAGAATGCCGTCCCAGCATCATCGACTCCAGCTCAGGCTACGGCTCCACCCCAAGCTGCACCTCAACCTGCCTTGGCTCAACAGGCTAATGTGGCATCTAGACAGCAACAGCCTCCACCAAATCAGCAGCAGCAGCATCAACAAATCGGGGCTCCGCTGATTCCTGCAGCATCCGGACCTCAACAAACGCCAGCCAAGCGTCCCAGAGGAAGGCCGAAAGGATCTGGAAAGGCTGCACAGGCTGCGGCCGTTGGAGCTGCCGCAGCTACTGTCGCTGCTGCGTCTGCAGCCTCGGTTGCTTCCAGCATGCCGCCGCCGCCGCCGCCAACCTATGCGACCCCCTACGGCTCAAGCTCGCATTCTTCAATGCCGCCGCCTCCGCCCCCACCGGCTGCGGCGTCGTCTCAACCACAGGCAGCTCAACCTTCGGCGCCGTCACACTCCTTCTCTGCGCACAGCGGATCGCACCAGACGACAGGTCCGCAACTTCACAGTCTTTCGAGCGGTACACCTCAACTCCCCGTCAATGGCACTCCTACCAAGTCGAGCGGGTCGACAACAACACCTGGCTTCTTCAACGGTACTCCTATGAGTGCGGCCAACATGAGTGATCGAAGTATCGGAGGACACACCGGTGGCAGCAAACGTCCACGCGGTCGTCCACCCAAGCTCAACGCAGACGGCTCCCGCGCGATGCGTGTTCGAATCCGCAAGACAACTTCGCCTGCCGCCGCGGCATTGGCCGAGGCCATAAACCACGCCAACGGCTTTGTGAAAGGCCAACAGCGCATGCGCCGTCTCTCAGACCCGACGCTGCCCACCGGACCTGCCCAAGGCTCGCCCGTGGCTTGGCCGCCGAAGCCGAAGAGGGGTCGACCTTCGAACACGTACTTGCAGCAGCTTTCGACGGCGCAATATGCGGAGAAGGCGTGGCAGTCTGATCAGCCGCTGCTGTCGCTCAGCGGAAGAACAGGAGCATCCTCGAACCATACAGGCTACTCAAGTGGTGGTGGAAACGCGGCCAATGGTGGAACAAATGCCAGCAATGCCGGAGCGAATGGCAGTCATGCTCCGGGCGGTAATGATAGTTTCCTGGGAAATCCGGTCTCTGCAGCCGCAGCTGCGGCCGCCGTTGCTGCCGCTGCGAATACTACCAACAATCTGTTGAACTCGTCTCTGCGCAGCAATGTTGGGCCTGATTCCAGTATACACCAGCAGCAGCATCAACAGCAGCAGCACGGTATGCTCGGAGCGCATGGCCAAGGCTCGAGCTCTCTTGACACCGACCAGAGCCACGGCCACCAGCATCATCATCATCAACAACAACAACAACAACAACAGCAGCAGCAGCATTACCAACAGCACCACCATCACCAGTATCAGCAGCAACCACAACAGCAACAGCAGCAGCATAACCAGTACCAGCATCATCAGTACCAGCAACAGACCAATCCATATCAGCCGCAACAAGCTCGGACAAATGCGGCTGGATACTCGATGGGCCCGCCTGCCACGCCAAGTCTGCAGCAACAGTCTGTGAATCAGCAGCAACAGCAGCAGGCACAGAATCAGAACGCATATTCGTACTCCCAACACCACCTGTACGGAATGCCATCTGCAAACGCAAACGGGGGCATGAATGCAAGCAGCAGTTCGAACAGTGGTCACAGTGGCGGGACTGGCTTGCCCGTCTCGATGGGGAGCATGTCCGGGCTGAGCTCGTTGGCTGCGGCTGGTGGGTTTGGGAATGTAGGCACGGGCAGTCCTGCGGGCGGTCGGGGCTCGATGGGTGGTGGGTCGCGATCGTCGGGCTTGGGAGCGTATCAAGTTGGGAGCGGACACACCAGCTCGTCGCAACAGCAGAGCGGTGGCGGTGGCGGCAGTAACAGTAACAGCAGCCACCATCACTCGCACCACCAACAGCAGCAGCAGCACAGTGGTCATCAGCAACAACATATGGATCAGAGCGGGATCGGGATGGCGGCTGCCGCTGCTGCCCAAGCAGTCATGGAGTTTGACTTTGGAGCTGCGGGACGACAACAGCAACAGCAGCAGCAGCAACAACAACAACAACAGCAAGCGTACCATCAGCAACAGCAGCACCATGTTCAGCGCACAGGAGCTGGGACGCGGATGTGATTTTCACAATGATGAAGGTGTTTTACAGAGACAATGTCGCACGAACCCCCCGCATAAGAGCACAGTACGTAGGCTGTATGCGTCTTTGAGGGCCCAGTGCGACAAACATCTGACCTTGTGGCTTTCTGCAGATGTTTGCTGTCGAAGTGGTTCCATGCGTCGAGATACAAGGAATCGCATGCCACCCCCTTCCCGGCGCGACTCTGCGAGAGGGCGTTCGGTCTTCGGCCTCGAATCTACAAATTGCTCGTTCCCTAGAGGAACTCGTCAGGGTACACCTGCAACAAAACCCCTGTTACCAGTAGAATCCCACTGGAGGCGACCGTTACGGTTCCTTCCCTTGGGCTTGATGTTCGTCCTGTTCCTGCCCATCGTCACACGTTTTGATCTGGCTTTGTTCTTTCTTGCTACTCTCTCTATCTCCTCTTCCTTTTGCGTCCCCTTTCCCTCTGTTGTTCCTGCGCATTCGATTATGATCTTCTTGACGGTTTTCCTTTTCCTCCCCCCTCCCCTTCGACTCGTTTTTCCTGGAGTTTGTGTATCAAAAGGGAATCGAAACAGGTGGTGCAAGGGTAGACTTGGACTGAAGAAGGCGGTCAGCTCTGGGTGGCTTCGTGAGAGAAACGCGGGATGCGATGCACTCAAGATTTGCACCCGGCCTTTCCGAGCGTCACACGCTTGGATTCCAGTTTACTTCATTGCCGTTCACATGCATGTCATACAAGTCGTGGAGCACGGATTGCAGCCCTGTGTTTCCTATCACAGCTTTTGCTTCATGTCCTCGAACAGCTGTGAACGTTCCCACGCATGACGTCAGCTTTCCTTGCTTGGAGAGTGAATCCTCCCTCCGGGGGGGGGGGGG
>LAXH01000064.1:0-31839 GCA_001006505.1 Tilletia horrida
GAAACTGTGGCGGGAGCTAGGAACCGAGAGGGGAGCCGAGGCAGGGTCGTAACATCAAGGCGGCAACGGCTCTGCCGCCCGATTGCTCCATGATCGCGTTCCACGAAGATACAGCTGCCCGAACCAGTGCTTCTACAATGCGCGCACCTCGCAGCGCCCCGATGTCGGGCGTGCGGCCACCAACTCTTCTACTAGCTCCATGAGAATCAATTTCTCCATGCTTACCGATGTCCTGGGAAGTATGTGGTCGCTGTCTCTGCCGCACTAGAAGCTAGCCACCTTCTCGCTGAGCTTCGCTTCCTATCTCGCCGATAGCTATTTCTGAACAGGCACTTTGAGGGGTTTGTCCACTCGTTTGGAATGGGGTCCAACACTCCACATACACTCAGCAAGATGCTCGAAGCCAGACGCATGCCTTCACGGCTGTCCAGCGTAAAGATACCAAGTAGCTCAATGCGAAACTAGAGACAGGATGCACCAACGCCGAAAACTTGTGAATTTTTCGCACACGAGCCTCAAATCCAGATCAAACTAAAGTTTATGTTGCTTGAAGAAGAGCTGCAGGATGCAAAGGCTCAAATCGAAGCCAAGGCAGCGCATGAGAGGAACTCATCAATCAGAACGAAAAGGTGAATACCGAAGGCCACTCCATGACCGTTGCTGAGACTGCAGTCAAAGACGACAAGATCCAGATGCTCCACACGATGCTTAACGATGCCGGGACACGCTTGCGTACTCTTGCGGCTCAGTAAGCAGCGCAGCAGATCTCGAAGAAAGTTCTGAACCAGACTGTTGAGGCAGCAGCGCACAACGTGAATGACCTCGACACACAGCTGCAGCAAGCCGAGACGATAGTTAAGCCAGGGACCAAGATATCGAACACCGTCCCGGGGTCGGGGCCGATCTGGTTGGCGATGGCTTGTGGCATGACCACGGCGTCACTGAGTCATGCCAAAAATTAGTGTCGTCTAACCGGCGACATGCACAACTATCAATAGGCATTAATCAAAATGTTTGACCCAGCTGAGATGCATGCTTTCTCGTTCAAGTCAATCAACCCTCAAGAACAATTTTTGTGGAAACAAAGGAAAAAGATCGGGTCAAGACGTGAGACTGCGTCGGACTACTAGGTCGCGAATAGTAGACAATCAGAGCACGGGAAAACGTAAAGAAGAGTGGTGGCGACGGTTGCGCTCAGCGAGGAAGAACGTCTCAGAATCTATGCGCTGGCTGGGATTGGCTACTGAGAGTTTATCGGCCGAAACTCAGAAAAGCGCTTTCCAAATTTTCAAGTCTCGGCCGAGAAGAGGAAGCGCAATTTTGAAAATTCGTGCCATCTCGGCCGAGAGAAGTCGGCCAAGTTGCGCGCGACCGAAACGCAGACGCGCCCCCGCCGCCCACTCTGTGAGCATCTCCAAACGCTTCTGCAGCGAACAGACGAAGAACGATAGATTTGTTTGCAAGTATGAAAAGCTTGGCACAACAACGGCTGTCCGAGAACAAGAATGGCCGACAAGACTTTGAGGAAGAATCCAAGCGTCTTGCTGGTAAAGTGAAGAAGTCACGGGCTCGCCCAATACGAAATGGAAACGAATCGATCTGGGCTCGGCATGAAAGTGCGCAAGAGTGGGGGCAAATGCTGCTCTCGTAACACTGATTAATGAGCCAGGGGGTGGGGAAGAAAGGGGGGGGCGAAAGGGGCCATGGATTCTGAGGGAGGGGGTTCGAGAACGAAAAAGAGAGATGAATGGTCAGTCAAAATCGGAATGGATGCAAGAGCAAAGAAAGTCAGCAAAAAGAGGCGTCAGGAAGGGCCAAGCTCCAGCCTCGCATGCCTGGCAAGAGATATCGTCGTCGCCAGAGCTCACATGCGCCCATGCGAGCACACAAGATGCTGCTATTGCGAGCGGAAACGGTTGATCGCATTCGAATACACAGTGGTCTCGTTGCCGCGTCTTCAATCTTCATCGCCGATGTCCATCTCGTCCATCTCGTCAATGAGCTCGTCCAAGGGCACCTGTGGTACGTCCTCGCCAAACTCGCTCTCGCCGTCGGTAGTAAAGCCATCGTCGATCTCGACTGCCGCGCCATCGTCGTCGTGCTCGTCTGCGCCGCCATCGGTATCCATCCGATCCGCGGGCGCAGGGCCTTGGCCGTTTGCTGCCTTTTCTGCCATACGTCGTGCACGCGCTTCGCGTCTCTTGCGACGCTCCTCCTCCACCCGTGGGTCGCGGTACTACGGATACAAAAGAAGGAGAAGCAGAGTCAGACTTGACTCCGTCTTCCAACCTGTTCCCAAAATGCCAAGAAACGAAACACTCACCAGGTTGACACCAGCTCGCATCTCCTCGTCTTCCTCCAGCTCGCGCAGGAAGAGCTCGTAGTCCTTTTCCACTCTGGCCGCGTCCAATCCACCTCTGCGACCGAGGGCCCCTTTCGCCTTGCCGCTGTCGGCGCCCGCATCGTCCTCGACCTCCTTGGCAATACTCTTGAGCTTCCAGATTCTGTTCTTCCGTCTCTTCTTCGAGTCGGGGTAGCTCTTCTTGACGAGGACGACGTCTGGGATACGGTCAACTGATAGCGTGTCCCATTCGTCCGAGTTGAAGTTGGCGACGCGGAGGTGGTAGCCGAGCACCGTGTCGCCCGGTTGAAGGAGGGAGCCGAGATGGGTGCGGGTGTGGTACACGGCATCGGCCTCCCCAAAGGTGCCGGCGTTTGTGGGCGAAACTTGTGCGTCTGCCTCTTCAAACTTGCCATTTGCTGACCGGAGGCCTGTTGGCTCAATGTCGAGTACGAGGAATTCGATCAGTTCGGGGATCGCACATAACGAGGGGAATGGGTCGCGGAAGTACTTGTCGGCTGGCAAATCGGCAAATTGAAGTGTGGTGGGATCTAAGAAGCGTAGCGAATTTGTGATTCGCTGACACAGGACTAGTTGACCGATATTGCCCAGGTAGTTTGCAGTCTTGGCCGGTAGACAGACGAGGTCGTCCTTGCAGATAGGAGCAATTTCTACCGAATATGTAAACTTGTAGTTGGTAGTGGAGGTATGGACGTCCATGCTGATGACTTGTGCTGAGGAGGTGGTGCGGATGGGGACGACGCTGGAGAGAAACTCTGTCATTTTTATCGCGTGGGCGCGTTGCGAGAAGAAGAAGTCTAGACCATCTCTTCTCTCGGAGATGGAAATGGTGTCTCTGTGGGCGTTGTGCTTGAGAATGAGCTGCTCGAGGTACAGGAAAGTGCGCTTGTGAGGTACTGATGGGGTTGAGCAACATTCACAGAAGTGGGTCAGCATGCTGAACGACGAGAAGCAGATGTGGAAAAAGGGGGGACAATGCCCAGTTTTGACTCACCTTTTTGTCTGACTTGTATCAGGGCCCGCCACGTGTTCTTTGCTGCTAGCCGTGTGCAATCAGGACATTGGCCATACTGGACCACGTATTCAATCTCAAAAGTCTGCTGGAGGATGGTGGCGGTGAGGACTTCCTTCTGGACGGTGAGCTTGACTCTGAGCCGTTTGGAGTGTGGTTCTGTCCAGACAAAGGAGGCGTCGATGAGGCGGACCTTGTTGAGGCCTTTGAGCTTCTTGAGACAGATGGCGAGGAGCTCGCGGGACTCGAGTCGGGCGGGGACCCAGGTCTGTGGGGGGTTGAGGAAGCGATCGCAGTTGCGGCAGAAGTTGACGGTTGCCTGTTTGGGAATGTCTTCTGTGATGTCGACGCTGTTTCTGAGGCAGGACAAGCACAGGTTGGCGGTGTTGGGCTGGATCGGTGTACCACAGTCGGCCTGGAGATACGATAGGAGAGGTGTGTGAGAGGAAGCCAAGCATCAAAGGGGTTAGTTTGGCAGATTCCAAGGCTGATACTCACGCAGAGAATGTGTGACTGGGTTGGGTTGGCGGGGGCAATGTACTCCATAGCACTGGCTGGGCGGTTGGTGGTCGAGCGGGTGTCGTCGTGTTGGTGATGGGAACTGACAGTCAGATGGCTCTGTGCAGTCCTTACAACTGGAGTGAGAGTGGTTGCTGGTTGTGAATGTGTGAGAGAGTGAACGAGTGAATGCTGTTCGTTTCCTTCTTCGCTCCTTCCCAAAAAATTTGCCAATCCAAGAACAGAGAGAAGATCGATCCCACCCGCGGACATAACCGCACTCTTATCTCCGACCATTGCAACCATGAAGGAGGGGAACGGTGCAAGCATACATATCATCGAATGAAGTACGAGCAAAGGACAAGGATAATAGAGTGATAGCCAGATAGGACCGGTCCAAAGGTAAATATAGATGGCACAAAAGGTTGGTAAGTAGGAGGTGTGCGTGTAGAAAGCAAAGATCCAAATAGGAATGGCAAAGGGGAAGGAAATAGCAAATCCAATAGCGAGTGTGTGCGTGTGTGTGTGCGTTGTCCATGTGTGTCTCTGTGGGAGGCGGTTGCGCAGTTCGTGTGTGATTCGACGTGTGTGTGTGTGCAAGCCCGTCATCCTCGCAAAGAAGGAGACAGAAGAAGGAAACGCGTGTGAGGTGTCAATGGCTCAGGCCCACGGCGCCTCGTTCCTCCGATCCGCAACCTCTCTCTCGTCGTCCTCTTCTTCTTCTTCTTCTTCTTCTTCGTCTTCTTCGTCATCCTCTTCTTCATCCTCATCCTCATCAGAAGAGTCCAGGCCGCGACGCTCCATCCGCCGCCGGCGCTGCATCATCCGTTCGTGCTCTTGTCTCCGCTCCGCCTGGATCCGCTGGAGCTCGGCGTGCGGATTCGACCGGTTCAACGAGACAGCCTCCTTCCCCGCGACAAGCTGCTGTGTTGCTGGAAGACGTCCATGCTGAGTCTCCGTCCGCGTATCATCGTCTTCATCCTCGGCCACGCGGGGCTGTGGGTGCTCGGGGCTATCGACGAAGCGCACCTCATCGTCCTCATCATCATCATCATCGTCGTCTTCCTCTTCGAGATCGGCTCCCGTCAGTCCCAGGCTCGCACCACCATTCGACGCACTCGACAGCCGCCCAGAATCCTCCTCCTCCTCTTCCTCGTTGAATGCACTCAACTGCGCCCGTTGTCCAGCCGAAGCGAGTGGGCCGAGACCCTGGCGATGAGGCGCCCGCAGCGGCGGGAGAGGCTGAGAAGGTTGTGGCGGCTGGGGAGGCAGCGAGCCCCTGCTTCGTCTCCCAAAGCTTCCCGAGGGCGAGCCAGGCGAGCTGCTGGTTGGCGAGGACGACAGCGAGCCACCACCACCACCACCACCACTACTACTACTGCTAGATGCGCCGCCGCCGCCCGACGACGTCTGTGGCGATGATCGGGAGGGCGAGCCTCGTCCACCACCATTACTACTACTACTACGCTCCTCATCCTCGCTTCTCACTTCAAATGGAAGCTCGGCAGTCGCAGCGCTCCCACGACGCGAGCCGAGCCCGCCCGCACCTCCCTCGGTTGATTCCGAAATCTCGTCGTCCTCAAACGCAGGCGAGGCTCCAAACTGGAGTTGGCCCCGGGCGTTGCCCATCATGTACACCGAGCCCACCCCGGCCTGACTCCGTCGGATCCGCTCCGCCGTGCCCGCGCTCGAGACTGACTCCATTCCCGTCGAGCTCCGGCGCAGGTCCATCGAGAACGGTTCGCGCTCGTAGCTGCTGCCCCGGGAATGGGTCTGGACTGCTCCCATCCCTCCCCTGATCGCGGGTTCCGAGCTGCGCCGACGCTGGTCAAACTCGCCGCCGTCGTCGTCGTCCTCCTCCTCGTCTTCTTCCTCCTCAATGATGTGCTCCGACACCTGCCTGCCCGAGTACCAGCCCGCACCGGACCGGAGCGAGTCTGCCGTCAGTGGACTGCTCACGGCCATCGAAGGATCAGGCGTGATGCGATTCCCGCGACTGGACGCGCGCGAACCAAGCACGTCGGACTCGTCACTGTCCGTCTCATCGTCGTACGTCTCCACTTCTTGGACGTTCAGGCCCAACGCAGCAGCAGCAGTAGCACCAGAACTCTCCGCGCTCAACTCTTGGCTTCGCTGCTGTCGCTCCTGCTGCTGTTCTCGTCCTCCTCCTCCTCGGCGCGGCGGGCGAGGCTCGTCCTCATCCTCCTCGTCTTCCTCGCTGATGAAGTCGTCGGTACCGTCCAGGTAAGGAGATTCCATCCTTCGCATCTGATCAGGGGACGGCGTCCGGATGACCAGCCCGTCAATCTCGTTGAGGTCGTCCAGGAACGAGCCTCCAAAAGAGCCACCAGCCGCAGCAGCAACATGGCCGTTGGTCCCATTCCCGTTCCGCAGCCCATCCTTCTCGCGAACAGCATCAAAGGTGTCGGAGCTGTCCATCCGCATCCGGCCCAGGCCATTCGCCCTCGTCGGACGCAAAAATGCTCCATCCGGGTTGTAGTCCGCAGCAGGAGAAGGTTGGCCGCCGCCGCCGCCCAGACTCGCCCTCGAGCTCCTGGTCGAGATGTTGCTAATCGAGGCGGTGCCCGACAGCACCCTGCCGCCGTCGGCAACGCGCGAGAGGGAGGCAGACGACGAGTTGGAAACCCCGTTCCGATCCGGGCCAAATGTTGTGCTGGCCGAGGCGGAGACGGGCGAGACCCGGTGGGACGAAGGACCAGGAGAGGACGGCATCGTCGCAGGCTCCGTATCGACCTTGGGGGAGAACGGAGTCGGGTCTTCTTCGATCGGTCTCGGTGAGGTGTTCACACTGGTCTTGAGCGAGGCGCCCGCTGATCCACTCGGAGTGGGATCGCGTGACATGGGCTGGAGGGCAGCCTGCATGATATCACGCTGCGCAAAGGAAGTAATCCTGGTCACGGGCTCCTTGATCCTCGGAGAACTGCCGTTGAGCCCGCTTTTAAGACCCTTTGGTCCGTCTTTCGACACCGGTCGAGGCGCACCAGGCTCAATCAGTCTGGGGCGAGAAGGGTATTTGGTCTTGCCATCTGCCCCCCAATTTTTCAAGACGGTTTCCTGAGTGGGCGTCCTTCGGCCGCCCTCTTGCTCCACCGCTTTCGATCCAGAGTCGAACTGACGGCCGACCGCAGTTCCCAATGAGCGCGATTGGTTCTTTGCGTCTGCATCGAGTGTCGCTGATGAGTGGTTCCGGCCGAGGATGCGCGATTGCGGTCGAGAGTCGTTGCCGCTCGAGCCTTCAATGTTCGAACCTCTGCGCAACAGCTTCTTGGCCCCGCGCTTCAGACGCTTGTTCCGAGCCATCGAGTTGACGCTGTGTGGACGCTCGGGCAGATCCTTGGCCATGTCCGTTCCCGGAATGGGTGGGATTGGGATGTCAGAGTGAGCGGATGGTTTCTTGGGCGTGACTTCGATGCCGGCTTGGGCCAGCACGCGGGGAATGTCGAGATGGCCGCGGGTGGTGACCATGCGGTGGACAAAGGAGCACTGGAGACCGGGTCCTAGGATGAACTCACCACCGAGCAACTTCATGTCGCCCGGCGCACGGAGGGGCATGTCGAACAGTCCTTTCTGTAAAGAGGCGCGTGTGCGCATCAAAAGGCGGCGAATGAATGCATAAGTACAGTTCTGATGTGCGCGGGTCCGTGGGGGATCATGCCTGTGACGAGGGAAAACTCACCTTGATAGCGACAACAATGGCCTTGGTCATCCCGCTCTTTGCATAATCTGGCTTTGCGCACGCAGGACCGGCATCGTTGGTCCGCAAAGTCATCCCGAGTGCCTTGTACAGCTGCCTGGAGGGGTCCGCATACATGGGAAAGGGAACCTGCATGACGCTCTTGTATGCTTTGGTCACATGCCAGTCTCCCTGTCCAATCACAACTAGAGCCAATCCTGCGCGCTCGAGCGGCTCGGGGTCAATCTCTTGCAGGCTGAGGGCAAATTCTTGGCAGAAGCCACACCACCAGTGACGGAGGAAACAGACGAGGGTCCGTTGTCGCTTGAAGATGTCGCCGAAGCGGAGCTTGGCCCCGTTCTCGTCGTAGATGATGCACTGCCCCGCTTCGAAGAGCTGGAGCATGGTGGGGGGATGGATGGCGTAGGAGCCCGGAGGAGGTGCTCTGGGATCCGAAAGATCAGACGGCTGATCATCCATGTCGTCCGTGGCGGCCAAGGTGGCTATTTCGTCGTTCTCGCTGAGCGGCTGACTGAGCGAGGTAGGAATGGTGGTCATCGAGGTTCCATTGCTGCCCGTGCTGCCGACGAGGCCCCGAGAATGGAGCGCCGACGTGCTGGCCACGCTCATGCCTGCAGTTGTATCGATGCTGGCTTGGTGTGGCACGTGTCTGTTGGTTGGTGGTGGTGGTGCGGTTGTATCTGCGCTGCTTGCTTCCGTGGCAGAAGCGCTCTTGACGGTGCTGTCCGACTCGCGTCTGGAGCGCGGGCCAAGGTCCTCGTTGGAGCGTGTCCGTAATCTGGAGAATCTGGAGCGTACACTGCCATCGCTTCCGTTTTCGACAGCGGCCACACTGAGGTTTGTCATGGAAGATCGCTCTCTTAGGCTTGCTGCAAACATGGCGGATGATGAGACGGGAGGGGTTGATAGTTTGCCGAGACTTCCTCTGCCGACGAGGGGAACATGAGGTTGTTGTTCTGCGGGCACTTCGAGCTGACCGGGAAAGGAGGAGACGCTGACGGGGGAGACGGCGGATGCGGCGGGGACGAGCTCGGCTGGTTTCTGGAAGAGGGGATCGCGGGCTGCATGGTGATTGGGCAGGGTGTCGACGGGTGTGGCGCTAAAAGGTGCTGGTGCGGTGGGAGTTTTGGGCGAGAGGACAAAGGTGTCACCGTCGACCATGAGGAGACTGTCCTCCTCATTCTGCTGTGCTTCTTCCGTGATGATGGTGGGTCCTGCAGCGGGGTGGGGGCCTGCAAAGTGGTGATGAGACTTGATCTCGTTTGGTGTGAATGGGCTTGCTGCTGTTGGTGGCGGGGTGAGCATGTTGGGCAAGTCGATGGTCTCGCGGAGGGGGGATGAGCTGGTGAAGGAGCCTTGTACGGGGGAAGAGATGTTGAGTTTGCGAGGGACGGGGCTTTTGGCGCCATTGTCAAAGCCGGCAGCAGATCCCGGTCTGGAGAGGGATGCCTTCATGGTGGCCGCTGCAGAGGCAAACATGGACATGGTGCTGGGCCTGGAGCCGGGGCTGTCGACACTGCTGCTGTTGGCTGGATCGGAGTAGCTTGCAGCAGAGGGCGATGATGCTGATGCTGCTGCTGCTGCTGCTGCTGCTGCTGTGGGTATTGGGGTGGTGCGATCGGAGGAGGCTGCACTGTCGTTTGACTTTGCGGAGCTCAATCTGCGACCAAAAAGACCGAGGCCATTGCTGGATTTTGCGCTGGAAGAGGCGACTCTGTCCTGGGCAGCTGCTTCTGCAAAGAGGTCGATGGCGGGGCTTGCATTGTTGTTGTTGGGAGCAGTGGTGGCTGTTCTTCGATCCATGGCTGTGGGTTGAGTTGAGGTCGGGTAGGAAGGCAGGGTCTATGCTTATTGTCTTGATGATCGAAGTGAGGAGGAGGAAGAGGTTAAGGAAGCTGCAAGCATGCTCAAAGAAGAGCAGCAGAACAAAAACAGGATAAAGAAGGCGGAGGTGAGAAGGATGGGAAGGATGATGATGATGATGATGGAGGCTCGTACGATGTTGTGCTGGCTGGCTGGCTGGCTGGCTGGTGCGACGTGGGTTTCGGAGCTGGTTGATGAGTGGATGATTGACAACTGCAAGGGGTTACACCTTCCAAGTCCGGTTCAGTCAGATTCTGCAAGGGAGCGAGTGTGTTTCGTGTGAGGCAGAACCCACTGTGAGCTGTCTCAATGTGCTATGCTGTGCTATGCTATGCGGCACCGGGCTTCGAGCCTCGACAGTCATCCACTCAATTCATTCATTTGTTCGACTCGACTCGACTCGACTCCAGACTGGAGTCAGTCGTCGGAGAGGGCAGAGTGAGTGCAGTTTCCAGAGCTCTGGCCCTGCTTTCCACAACAACAACAACGAAGGCAAACGGGATTACAAATGGCGAGAAAGCACACAGCAGCCATTACAAACATCTCTCAAACTGCCCGCTCACTCCTCAGACCCAACAAGGGCCCTCTTTCTCTCATCCAAAGGCCGCAGGAAGCCCACTCAGGAACGACAGGGAAAGCCTGCAGGTTAGCAACAAGGCCGGGTGTGCTTCTCCCAAGCTGTCTCGGCCGAGAGAAGCATCCACCTTCTTTCACTCCCTGCTCCTCATCGAAGCTTTGACACTCTTCTTGATCAGCTCCAACCAACCAACCAACTCACTCCATCGTCAACCCCATCACTCATCATGACGCGCCCAGGCTCGAGCTCGATGTCGATGTTCCTCAGGTGCATGCACCAGTGCTCCCTCTCCAACCAGGCCCCACTCTTCAGCGCAAGAGCCATCACCTCCTCAAAAACAGCACTGACAACACAACAGCAGCTACAGCCCACAAGTTCATCATTCTCAAGAACATACATTACCACCACCACCTCTTCGTCCATGCGATGTCGTCCAGCCTCTACAATCCTCACTGCGCGCACAAGGCCGTCTTTTGTCTCCTACCAATCACAGCAGCAGCAACTACAGCAAACACAACAAAGAGCGGCTCTCCAGCAACAGCAACGATCAGTCACATACGGCTCCGAATACCAGCCAAGTCAACGCAAGCGCAAGCGCAAGCACGGCTTCCTTGCCCGTCTTAAGAGCAGAACCGGCCGGCTCATCCTCAGCAGAAGACGCGCAAAGGGCAAGCGCTTCCTCACCCACTAGACCATCCGGCACTTAAACTCATCCTGGCATGATGGTCCGCAATCGGGGAGGGCAATCGTATCAGCCGCACCGGCAAGCACTCACTGCATACATCGACAGTGCGACTCGTAACGGAACTCACCCGTTAGCTGTGCGGCGGACTCACTCGGTCTCACTGGCTCGATCCTACCCCACTCTTGTCTCTTCAGGTCGGTCACCCTGTAACCCGCACCCACGTAACCCGGACGCGAATCCAAATCGAATCTCGTAATGTGCTGTGTGTGTGTATATTGGGGATGAAGAACCATTGCAGCAAGAAATATACAGGTGAAAGATAAAAGAATGGGGGGTGACCTTCGATTGGGAAAGGTTACTTCCGAAAGAAAGACTAGGAAAATCCGGTCTTTGCTCATGATCCCATCCCGCCGTTGGAGCTACTGGTCAACTCGCCAGCCCAGATGTCCCCGCCGTTCCCTATCCTCCTCCCACCCGCTCTGGGTGTTCGGGCGCGAGGAGTCAACGCTCCGCTCCCACTCGCATTGCCGACCATCATCTGGCTGGTGAGATTGGTAAACGAGTTGACCCGACTGAGCGACGATGAGGATGCCGGTGGAGTCTGTGATCCGCCAGCGACCACGGAAGAAGAGCCAGTGGTGAGGCTACCGATGCTACCGCTGAGAGGATGTAATGGCGATGCGGGACGAGACTGATTCGAAGATGCATTTAGACTCAACCCGAAACCGACGTGCGCAACTCCGTTCATCACGTTGCCTCCATTGGCCGCCCCAAGGCCACCACCGCCTCCTCCTCCGCCTCCGAGCGCGGATCCATTACTGCCGACGCCGTTGACACCGCCGCTACCGAGTCCGACGAGTCCAGCACCCGCATAACTCGCTCCTCCGAATCCGTTGCTACTGATACTGCTCCCATTGGGTCTGGGCGTCAGCTTACCCGTCGACTTGATGTCCTCCTCGTCAACCTCATCCCCAGCCCCACCTATCGAGATCTCATGATCCGCTCCTTCCTCCATGTTCGCAAGCATGTAGTCTCCCCTGCCGTTGGTGCCCGACGCATCCTTGAGCGAGATGACGCCTCGGAGCGCATGTGATACCCGATCGAGCAAGCTCCGTCCACTCCCGCTTCCGCCGGCCCCACTACTACCACCACCATGCCCACCTCGTCCACGCGAGGGAGAGAGCGCCGCCAGTCCCGGAGTCGTACCTGCAATGCGACTGTTCCTTCTCCGCGAGCGAGACCAGCACAGGTACACCAAGAACAGAACGAGCAGGCCCAGCACCGCATACGTCGCTTGGCCCCTCGTCGTCTTTACGCTCGGCGCCGCGCCCTGTCCTATGCCAGGCCAGGCAGACTTGCCGTTCTTGCCGCCGCCGCCGTCAGCACCCGTCTTTGCCGGTTCGCCCGTGAGCGCATCATTCGCCTTGCCGGACGGCGTGATCGCCTGCGAAGACTCGAGCACAGCTTTGCCGAGCGTCCACGAGACCGAAAGCCCATGCACATCATTCATGCTCTGGAACAAATTCTTCTGGTCCGCCTTGTCTTGCGCCGTGTCCGCATGCGGTTTGCCATCGCCTTCCCCGCCCGCATCCGAGATTCGCGGGAGACCGATGCCGTCATGCAGCACAGTCGCGAGCCAGGCGCTCTTGAAACATTGCTTCTCCAACCGGTCCTGCGTCACTGCTTTCCCCCACACTTTGCCTCCTTGCAAGCTTGACAGCAGCGAGCTCCACGGTGTCGCGCAAAATTTCTCCGCCGCCTCCTGGAATTTGGGGAAATCGTACACGCCTCCGAGGTTAAAGACGTCGTTGGACGAGTACCAATACTCGGACACGCCGATAAAGTGGTTCACGCTGAAATCAATCTTGGGCACGTGCACACCGTGGAAGAGGCAGGGCGGGTGATGGCATGCCGCCTGTTTGTCGAGCAAAGGGCTCATCGCGCTCGTGCATGATGAGAAAGAGCCCGTGCCGGTGAATGAGGATTGAGTGATCCCGTGTGATACCAACGCAGGCCCGGGCACTTTGAGACCGGGAGGAAGACATGGGTCCGCTACATCGTGAATCGCCGCAGACGAAGCCGGAGATGATGCGAGGCTAGTCGAAGCCGTAGTAGCGTTCTGAAGGAGCAAGTCCATATACTGTTCCCGGGCCTGATTCGCCCCATATCCTAGAAAGGTGACCACGAACACGTTGTGGATAACATCGGTGCCGTCGAGCATGCGGAGTGAGACAGGCATCATGTTTTCTTCGTTTGGTGGCTGGGGCTCGGAGGGCTCAAAGGCGATCTGCATGCTGGCGCCGCCCATGTCGAGGAAGCCAAAGGTGGTGCGGCCATGAGTTCCCGTGGGAAGCCCAATCTCCTCTTTGAGCGTGCTCTCGGGTTTGTACTTGAAGCCGTCCATGAGGTAGTTGATGGCTTGTTTTGTAGCAGCATCAGACAGGTGTCAGAGACGGTGTGTGTCAAACCGACCCTAACTCTTCCGGCTACAAACTCACCAATCCAGCCGAGCATGCCCTCTTCTTCCCCCGAGATGACCTTGACGTGCTCATCACAGCTCGCATTGCCCACGATGAAGGGAGTCCGCGTCCGGATAAAGCTGCAAGTCTGTCTGAGAATCTCGTTGCGCTCTGCATCCTTGAGGAGGCGCATGCCCGCCGTCGCAAGGAAGTAGACGGGCGTCGAGCTGTGTTCGGAGGGAGGGATGATGTCGACTGCTTGCGCAAAGAGCTTGCGCAGATAGTCTGGCAGCTCCTGAGGGTGATCCGCAAACGAAGAGACGCCCGGCTCCACCTTGAGCTGCCAGTCGATGCCCGCGCCTGACCAGGTGCCCTTTTCGACGGTGGGAAGCTCCTTCAGTGTCTTGCCCGTCCGCTGGCGGTCTGATTTTTCAAACTCGGGGTTGACCCAGGAGTATACTTGCATTCGGGAGCCGCTCGATCCGGCGTCGACGATGACTGCATATTTACGGTTGCGAGACCATTCGGAAGGGGTGGGCGCAGGTGTTCTTCTTCTGGAAGAGGAGGAGGAAGCCGGGTGGTGGCCAGTGGGGATGAGGTCGAGGGCGCCCCTGCTGATGCTGCTGCTGCCACTGCTGACATGTATGCTACTTCTGAGCACCATCCTTGGCTGTTGGACCCCTTTCGTGGAGGTGGAAGGAGTGCCTGTGAGCGAGCGATGTATGAAGGCGACCTCTGCTGGACGAAAGGCCAGCTGTCAAGAGAGAGAGAGAGCCAGGGTACGATGGACGTGCTCCGCTCCCACACATCGAAAACGTTCCGAGCAACTGAGGCGCTCTCGGCCGAATGAGTGATGTTTCTCTCGGCCGAATTAAGTGCCCTGCCCAGTACTTCGAACATCGCATCGCGGCTTGACCGCATCCAACATGTTTACCATCAACAAGCACGATTGTCCGCCTAATTGTGGACTTGTTCGTGAATTTTTCGAGGGACTCCCTGAAGCCCAAACTCCTCCACCGGCAGATTATGCTGGCCGAGCCGGGATTCGAAGAGGCCCCTATAGAAAATCTACGAGCAAGGGAGGCGGGCGACCGTGTTTTTGGTTGTCCATGGGAGAGATTGGCTTGCCTTCCCTCTTCTCCCCGCTCCCACTCGTACTCGTACCTGTCCACCTTGTCCCTAGACCAACCTCACAACCAGTTCTCAGCAATCCAAGGTCTACCTGCATCATGTGTCTGATTGATGGCCCAGCATGACCAAGCTAGAAGATGTGATGCAGCTTTTTGTTCCAAAATGATCGACATTCCGTCGATGCAGCCTTTTGGAACTCTTGATCCGCTCACACGACAGCCTCAGACAGATCCACCAACTGAGTCAGGCGAAAGAGTGAGAGGGAGGAAAGGGAACACTACGGTCAAACGATGGCATCGTCCCCAGCAGCAAAGGTCCTGGTCGTTGGTCCACCCGCCGGCCAGCTGAGGGTCTTTCTCTCCAAAACGAATGCGATCCATGACAAGCACGGGCCCTTTGATGCCCTCTTCGTGCTGGGCAACCTCTTTGCTCCTCCGTCTCTCAGCAGCTCCACGCATGAGGATGAGCTCAACCAGCTGCTCAACGGCACCCTCACCTGCAAGATCCCCACCTACTTCACCCTCGGCACAGCTCCCCTTCCTCAGCCAGTCCTGCGCAAGATTGAAGAAGATTCAGAAGCATCAGCGCCAACTCGGATAGCTTCCAACCTCTTCTACCTCGGCTCATCAGGTGTGACAACGATCCCAGCTGCTGCCTCCCCTCATCCACTCAACGTCGCCTTCATCGGAGGCCAGTGGAACCCGCAAACATGGTCAAAAGCTCCCCTCTTCAACGATCCAAATCCAGCAGCAGAAGAGTCCGAATCTCAGTCGAACCCAATCACTCCACGACAGCTGCACACTCTCCTCGCCCACCCATCTCTTGCGCTCTCCAAACCGCCTTCACCACGCGTCAAGCCACCGAAGCGGAAGAAGAATGACATTATGGCAGAGCTGGACGATGCGGGGGACCAGCCAATGACCTTGGCCGAAGCTCGAGCTCAACAGGCGGCCAAGCTCGCTGCTCTGACAGCGGCCTCCTCTGCTCCCACGGGCCCATCCTTGCCCTCCGTAGCAGCCGGGCTCACCGTCGAAGACGAGACCGAAGCTCCCACCAGACCTGCCATCGACATCCTCCTCCTCCCTTACTTCCCAGCCAACATTCTCAAACCTCCGCATCAGTCCGGAGGAGATGAGCGAAAAGGCGGCAAGCGCAAAGCACCTGATCCAGCACCTCTGGATTTTGCCTCCTTGCCGCATCCCACCATGCCCTCCTGGGGAGCTGCGCCCCTGGCCACGCTCACCGCCCGCGCTCGTGCGCGCTACGTCTTTGCTCTCGGCCCAGGCCGTCTCTCGCCCAGCGAAGACGTAGTCTCCATCCCCGGCCTAGAAGACGAGGACGAGCGGAGACAAGTAGGCACCTTTTTCGAGCGGGCGCCGTTCTATCATCCTGCCTCGGCACAGCAGAGCTCGAGCAATGCGCGGAAACCAATCACGCGCTTCATCTCCCTTGCCAATCTGGCAAATCCTAAAAAAGTCAGGTGGTTCATGGCGCTCAACTTGCCTTTGGGTCCACAGCAGGCGCCTGTGCCGATGCCTGAGAATGTCACTTCGAGCCCGTATGGCATGCTCGGCTTTGAACGGACGGAAAAGGACCTGGCGCGAGGTCGAGGAGATGCGTCAGGCAACAATCCAAACATGCAGAGACTGGGAACAGGAGCAGGGAGCAAACATTCAAACGGAGGTTCGGCAGCCGCGGAAGACGGAAGCAATCCCAACTTCCGATTTTCCACTTCTCAACGCGGAATGCAGCAGGTCCCACCGCGGGGATACATCTGTCGACTCTGTTCTCGACCGGGCCACTTTATCCAAGATTGCGAGTTGGCGACCACATCGAAGAAGAATGAAAATGGGCAGGGACAGAATGGAGGAGCGAACGGTGCATCGGCTGCTGCTGCTGCTGCTCCTGGCAGTAGCATCGTGCCTCCGCCAGGCTACGAATGCAGGATTTGTCTCTCTCCAACCCATCTTGTCAAGCGCTGTCCCTTTAATCCATCGGCCGAGCGCAACGGGGACGGCACAGCTCGGCCCACGAAGAAGCAGAGGCGCGACGGTGGTGCGGCGGGACCGAGGGCGATACCCGTCGGCCCTGCAGACTGTTGGTTCTGTCTCTCCAACCCGGCTTGTGCGAAGCATTTGATTGTGGGCATTGGGTCAGAGTGCTACCTTTCGTTTCCCAAGGGACAGCTCACTCCTGCGCCTGCGGAGGGGGCCATTCGGAAGACGGGAATAGTTCCTGGAGGCGGACATGTCCTGATCATGTGAGTTCCGCGAGCCAAGGTCTGACAGTTCGACGCTTTGCTTGATCCCACTGACATCTACTATCCTCTTTGCTCTGGGATGTACCAGTCCAATCAACCACACACCTTCCTACCTTGCTTCTAGCCTGTCCGAAGCCGACCGGAACAAGCTCCTTTCCGAACGGACCGACTACCTGCGCGCGCTTTCCGCCCTGTATGCCACTCACGGCGCCTTCCCACTCAGCTGGGAGATTGGCCGGAGCGAAGGATCGACGGGCACCCGAGTCGGACACACCCAGACTCAAGTCGTGCCCGTCCCACTCAACCTCCGCAAAGGATTGGAAGAAGTGCTGCATGCCAAAGCTAACGAAGCTGGGTATGAGTTTTTGAGTGGGGAGGCGGCTGAGGAGGTGTTGGCGGGCAAGAAGGGAGCAGACTACTTCCGGATGCAGATTGGGGTTGATCCTGCCCCCGGAGAAGAGGACCGGGGTGGACAGGAATCGGTTTCGTTTGTTTTGCTGCTGAGGGGGCCTCAGGGTCGGTTCAGCATCCAATGGCCGAGGTGAGTCGCTCTTCCCCCCCACCCCCGCGTTTGTCACTCTGCCTTGAACTTGCAGTGAATGCCGTGACTGGTTTTGGGAGCTGAACGATCGCTGCCCTCTCTCCCTTGTCCTGACACACACAGACAAACCCTCGCTACCATCTTGAACACGCCCGAACGTGCCGACTGGCGCTTCTGTGCCCGCGAGACGGCCGAAGAGGAGCGGGAGGAGGCGGAGGCATTCAAGGCGGCCTTCCAACCGTTCGCTGGCGGTGTTGGAGACGACGACAGCGATGAGGATGAAGATGACGAGGACGATGAGGATGGGGAGGGCCCTGATGCTGAGGGTTACTGAGGGCTAGCCTATAAGATGCACGCTTGTATGTCCTGATGGATAGCATTCGTTCACCAGCGTCGGCAGTGTACACGCATTTGAAAGAGCAATGACAATCGATTCTTGCTCACTGCTATGACAAAGTACACAAGATTGCTGTGTGCATTTAACACTGCGAAGTGATGAATCACTATCAAGTATTCGAGCCTGACGCCCCGTTGTTGTTGTTGTTCCCAAAGTCAAACATGCCCTGGAAGTCAAAGCTGTTCCCTATCCCCGCCGAGCCAAGATCGCCAAACGCGCTCGCATCAAAGCTGCTCAGATCGAGACCGCTGAAATCCATATTGCTGAACGCAGCCATGGCTTCCGGATCGAGGGCAAACTCTTCAAACCCGGATAAGGGATCGGATGTGGTGGTTGATGTGGTTGTCGCGCCTGCTATCTGGGAGGAGGAGGAGGGTGGGTTGAGTGCCTGGGTGGGTACGGATGTGACCGTCGTGCCTGCCACCGCCGAAGGTTTTGCCGCTGTACCTGTGCCGCCGCCCATCTGAGCGCTGCTGGCCAGGACTGGTGTAGGTGCTGCAGACGAGGTCGTCATCGTCCCCGCTTTGAAAGCGTTCTTGCCCTGTTTGGAATTGTTGCCCGTCGCTCCTCCTAGCCCGGCACCACCACCACTGGCAGCAGCAGCCAATGCCGGGAAAGAGTAGTGGAGTGCAGAAAGTTCCAGCTCGGGCTGGGTGATTGAGAAGATGTCGCCCGTCGTGGGCGGTACTCCAGCCGCTGCCGCAGCCAAGTTCGCCGCGGCAGGTGATGCAGAAACCGCATACGCAGGTGAAGAAATCCCATCGGCTCTAGCAGATGCCGGCGTGCCCTTTGCGATACTACTGCTCGTACTCGCTGGCGTCTTTACCGTTTTGGACGCTGCGGACGGCCGCCTGGCTCCTCCTCCGCCGCTGCCGCTGCCGCCGGCCATCGTGGAAGAAGAGGGCGGGGGAGAGGGCGAGTCTCCTGTCAAGTCGACGATGACGTTCTTGTTGGGCCCACCACCTCCACCTGCGCTTGAGCTGGTGCGCTTGCGTTTCCGACTTGGATTGGTGGAGGCGGCTGGGTCCGTATTGACTGCCTGCGCTCCTGGTTTGGTCGGACTGCCCTTGGTCCTGTCACGGAGCTGACCGAGCGGAAGTTCGTCGTCGTCGTCATCTCCGGCGAGATCGATGATGTTGGACAATATTGCGCTTGGGGATGTCTGTGCAATGGTGGGAGAAGCGCTCGTGCCCGCATTTTGAGTGGCAGTAACGACCGATGGGGTGGGATCCGCTGCGCTGATTGAAGCTGAGGCAGGGGCGGGGGGAGCGTCCCTGATCTTTTGAGCGAGCTCGATGTCGACTGCCGTCAGAGCCTCCAGCTGTTGCGAGATGTGTGCTCAGATCAGCTATTTGAGAGAGAACTGCAAGCTGAATGACATTCTGCTTACGAGCCATTGCTTCAGCTGATTCGCTTTGCCGAGATGGGTTTGACACTGCGCTGCCAGTCTGTTGACCCTTGCCGCCATGATCAGATCAGTGCCTGCACTGCTATTCGTGCCCGTCCCATTGGTGAGGAGCGAAGGAGCCGGGGTGGGCATCGGGATCAAGGCTGCTGCTCGTTCGCCTTGACCCGAGTAGATCTGTTTCCGCAGTTGCAGGACGGAGGCGACGGAGGCCACCACGTCTCTGAGTCCGCGCTCGAGCTCGGCAGCGTGATGAAGCGGACTGCTCTCCATCATCGTTGGTGCTGTTGCTGTTGCTGATGTTGCTACTGAGTAGTCGAGTACATACTTGACCTTGCGCTCCGGCGGGAGATGCTCGGAGCGTTTTGTAGTTCTCGGCCGAGCTTATGTAAGCATGTCATCGGGCGCCTTTTTGGGCGGGACCGACCTCGACTCTCCATCCCATAGACAAGTCATGTTGATCCATGCATGCAAGGAAAGCATCCCACAGTAGCAACGAGACTTGATTCTTGACTGCGGAGGGAGAGCGGAGGGAAGGAAGTAGAAGCGGCTGCCAGGGATGAATGCCCCTCGTCCACCGCGGCCACGGCTGCCTCATGCGCCTGTACATGCAGCCCACACCCTCACCAACATCGTCCACCTGCCCTGGACAGCAGCACCAGCAGCATCAACACACCACAATCCAGACGATCACAAGCATGCATACGGCACCCCAGCGGCATTCCCACATGCGCCCCTGTCAGCAACATCCACTCCGGCTCCATCATCGACGACTCCCATCCTCGGCGACCCTGGCTCAGCCACCCCCAAGCAGAGCTCAAGAGCCTCATCCAGACCGGACATCTACGTCGAATTCGCATGGCAGAAGTACGAACTCAAACAAGGACAAGAGGACAGCAACGAATGCGCCAGCAGCAGCAGCAGCAGCAGTCAGCGAGAAGGAATCTCTACCTCGCAGCACCAGAGGATAGCAGAGATTCGGAATCTCCTTAATCAGTGCGCATATCTCGAGGCAAGGCTACCCCGGCAAGACGACAAGGTTCCTCAGCAGTCCAACCTGCTTAGCACATCAAGACACCAGTCCCTATTCGCCGGACACTACCTCGAAGACCGTCTAATGCATACATTCGAATGGCCCTCACCATCGGGACGTCACCAAAGTAGCGCCTCAGGCTTGACCGCATCTGCAGTCACAAATAGCACTGGCAGCTCCCGTAAGAGGAGGCGAACCGCGGATATCAAAGATGCCAGGCGCGGCTCCTCCTCAAAAGAAATGACCAGTCAGCAACGAACAGAAGGCACCATCCAAACAAACTCCTCCGGCTCCAATCACGCATACAGCTCAGCTGGATTGCCCGCGCTGTGGATCTTTCAAGCCGTCATCATGAGCTCCTCACTTCGGAGAGCCGATGGAAAGGACTTCAAAGGCAAGGGGAAAGAGCGCGCCTACGATGACAGGATACCAAACGGGTTCGACTTCGAAGACTCGGATGACGCAGCTCAGGAAATAGCCGGGTTAAGAAACCTCATCTCAACCAAGTTGGCGCTCAATTTTGGTGAGTGCCGTTTGAGTTGGATCGACTCAGTCTCGGGTGATCACACAAAAAAGTCCGACCTCGACTGAGTTGCGGGTCACTGATTTCCGCTCGGCGTTCTTTCTTGTGCAGATCTGAAACTGTCCGGTCAACTCAATCCTCGCTCCCTGTCATTGTACCCACATCTGGCGCTCGAATCTCTCTCGAATCCGGCAATGCTCCAGCCGCAGCGCAAGTATCGACTCCCGCATTCCCTACTTCAGCGCGCATTGCAAGAGCGCCTCACGATGGATTTCATCGCCGCGAGAGCATGGGACAATCGGCTGATTCCTCCAGACAAAGTGCCCAAAGACACCAAGCGGGACGAAGATACGACAAATGTAACGGCAACCGCGGCAATGAAACAGGAGGTCAAGCTGGAGGAGGTTCCATCCGAAGTCAAGGAAATGGAGTTGTCACCGCGAACACTTGAACGCATGCGCTCGGCAACACTACTATCTTCATCAGAAGAAGGCGAGGTTTCCGATGGAGAAGACGGTGAAATTCAAGAAGATGAGGAAGAGAAGCCCGCCACACATGCAGTTGAGAACGGGGTCGAAACCTACCAGGACCTCGCCAATGGGAATGCGCAGACAGAAACAAGACCGGATGCGTGGAAGCGTGGCCCAGTACGAGCGCCAACACTTCCCAAGGGTCTTGGCCCTAGCCCGACTTTTCCAATACGATTTGGATCCCTCGTTCTGATGCTACCACGACATGGATTGGAACCGGACTCAGGACCCAGTAGTCCATGGTTATCTTCCCCTACGCAACAAAGCGTCCTCTGCATTCGATTCCGGGTCAATGCAGGGCCGGAAGCCCTAGCGGTTAATATTCTGCCCAGCTATGCTTGGTTGACGTGCTTGGCTGGGCAGGTGCGATGCGACAGGGCCTTGCCGATTGCAGATGGGGACGAGGAAGCACAAGCGGAGCACGGAAATGACTCGTCCGGCGAGCAAAGTCAGGTACGGGCCGGGGACCGAGTCTGGATGGCCCCGATGGGGTTTGGCTCTCCGGCTCAGGAGCGGAAGTGGCTACGAGCGTGTATGCCGGGACCTCGGGGCGTTTTTCCCGATCAGGAGAAGGCAAACTCTACCTTACCCGATCAGCACACCGCAGAATTTGTGGGCGAGCTGCCCCAATATCTCAACGAACTCATCTCAAAGCAGGACGAATCTGCCGGGCACACTCCAAGCGACGATCTTGCGAGCCCCGACAAGGAGCAGGGCGAGAGCGATAATCACACAAGAACGGACCGCACATCTGGTTGGTGGCTTCCTGACTCTCTTCGAACGAAACTCAGCGCAAACGGGGTCGATATCGACATGCTCGGCACGATCCCACGCTGGGCGGTGCTCCGAATGCCCAAACAGCAGGCTGTGAAAGCAGATGTGCCATCTACAGAGGATGGGGAAGCAGTGTCCCTGGCTGGTTCTGACCCAAGATCGTCCGCGGAAGGCCAAGCAGAGGTGTTAAAGAAGATGGACGATGGTCCGGGCCCACTCGCGACGCTGACAGAGGACCAAGACGTCGCACATGATGTCCAGAGCCGATACGGTGAAGGTGCCTTCCTGTGGCCTCTTGGCCTATGTTTTGTGCTGCCCGCTTGGATGTCCCCAAAGCCGAAGTCCGAAGCGAGCGCGAAGGCGAAGCTTCAGTCGGATAAAGTGCTTCCTTTTGAGGAGGTACGAGGCCAACCGATCTACTTGCCTCCCAAACAACTCACCACAGTCAACATCACAGAGATTCTGGCCAAGGCTTCGGGCTTGGCCAAGTATCAGCAAGATGGTCACAGCTCAGACTTATCATTTGGCCAGCGCACACCGATGTTGGACCCTCCAAGCAATCCTCCTCATGCGATCTTAGCGGACGAGTGCAACGATGCTGATGCTCAAGCTGCCCACTTGTCAAGTGGTCGGCCCGAGACACAGATAGATCGAAGCTTTGGTCTTCCAAAAAAGAGAGTGCCTCCCGTATCCAACGTGTATGCAGCAAGGTTCGACACCACACAAACTCAGCTCGCGGGCATGGCTCAAAATGCGAACCTGATGAATGGCAGCCAGGCAATGGTTCCCCGTCCAGCGCAGGTCATGTCAAGCTCGAATGACGACGATATCTGGAACAATGTCCTGGGTGTGATGGGCTCCGAAGGGTTCCAAACCAACACGAACGAGTCAAACCCAGCAGTCGGTCATTCTGCACCGGGCCAGACCCAGACCACCACTCTGGGAACATCCAACGCTCACCCATTGCCAAACGGAAGGCGAGACATGGATGCTTTCGATGCGATGGATCTCGTCACAGAAGACGATTTTTCCTTCTTTGACAATGTTGCCGACTTTGATTTTGGCGCATTGGATGCCGCCTCAGTCTCGATGGATCACAATCCACTAACCCTTGCCGACCCCACGGCTGTACCCTTCCTGAATGCGGTGACCATGATGTCAAATCCTGGTGTTGGGATGGGAGAAGTTCTTGGCAATGGCTCGGCGATGCCGGTACCCACCGGCTCGGACATGATGATGCTCAACAACGGCGGAGTCGTGACCTCATCCATGCCCGACCTTTCCATGGCCGGCCCAGTCTCGCTTGACACTGGCCCCTCTCAGATGGGAACAGACCATCCATCTATGCCCGGCTTCACCCCAAGCTCACTGACTGCTGATAGTTCGCCAGCGTTTGGATTGAATGGACAGAACAGCGGCAAGACACCGCGAACGCCATTCTCGCCAACGGGCGACGTCGTGGATCAGACCGTTTCAATCCACCCAGGCACCGGTTTCTTATCGATCAAGCAGCAGCAGCAGCTCTCCGATCTCCATGCTGGCCAACCATCAGCGCAGTACAGCGACCTGCAACGTCACTCCCAACTCGACGGCTCCGAGTTTGCCGCACGCGATCTTCTATCGTATCTGAAATCAGGAGATCGACACGAAAAGCCAGACCCGAAACAGATGCAAGACAAGTATGAGTCTGGCAAATTCGCGATACAGGAAATCACCTTGCCGTCCCCCGCCCCTGCGCCAAAGGCCATTCTTCCCGTGGCGGATGTGGAGGCAAAGCATGTCGTAGCGGCTCCTCGTACTCCGACGACGCAGCGGTCTCGCTTCATCACCCGCCGCGGACTGTCCAAAACCCTGCTCCAACTTACGCCTACCAAGCGCGACACCTTTGCGAAAGGCTCGGTGTGGACCAAGTCGGGACAGATCGGCACGCGGGGACCTCTTTTGGCACGCATTCAGGATCTGAACCGGGGCACGGATGAAGGTTCAGAGAGCGGAACCATGGATCTGATGTCAGACTCGGATTCGGACTCGGTCAGCTCCAAAGACAGCCAATTGGACGATCCGGACACGATTTCTCGCACTCGAGCTCAGATGCGCATCAATCACCTCCTCCTCAAAGCTGAGGAGCTGATGGAAGCTTCCGCCTTTCAGATGTTCGGTGGCCGTCAGATAGCGGAAGAGGCTGAGTACAGCGTCGAGGACGGGAAAGTCGGAGCTTCTGGATCGAGTCGAAAGTCGACCGCTGAGGAAGACAGCGAAAACCAAGAAATTTGGCGTCGGACGGTGTTGGAAAGTCTGGTTCTCAATGCGCCCCTGCGTGCACAAGCCCTGGCACAGCAGTGCGATAGCCTCACTCTCCCCGTTGTGCCTTGGCACGAAAGTGCTGCTCTCTTGGAACGGCTCGCAGCAGCGCTCGTGGGGTCTTCTACAGATTTGAGCGCTCTCCTACTTATGGGGCTAATCAGCCCACCTCCATTCTCCTTCCGACCCGAGCCTACCATACTGGACTTGACGAACGCATTCGGCTCCTCGGGCAGCTTACCGGCCGACAGCGAAGGAGGCGTCGACGCGCTCGAGCCGCCGTACATCATGACGGGCTGCCAAGGATATGTGACCAGGATTGCGCCATCTGCGCTCCGGTTCTGGGACAAGCTCGGTCTTTCGGCCGTGGGCGGGCCCAAGCACGTCGCGCCGTTTGTGCTGCAGCTGGACGTGTCTGATCATCTAAACTCGAGTGCGGTCAAATGGCTCGAACGGATTGATTTGCTCTTCAAGACGTACGGGCTAGGCTCGCACACGCCGAACCATCACAGCATACTTCGACTGAGCGATGGCACCGCGATTGAGATTGCCGAGGTGCTCGGAGTGATGGCGATGGACACGGCCCAGCAGGAACGCTGGGAAGAGACGATGGTGTCCATCTTTGACACGCTCAAGGCGCACGCCAGCGAGTCGAGCCACCTGGTCGTGTATGTGGTGGGTGATCCGGCTTGGCCGATGCGCTGGCAAGGTCTGGCTCGTATGCGCGAAGATCTGGAGGGCATCTGTCGCCAAAGGCTCGGACCGCAAGGCTGGCATCTGCACGTCCGAGGCGTGCCGCAAATGCTTTTTTTCGAAGGCGGGGCTGCACCCCTTGGTGCAGGCGGGCGGAACAGCTTTGATCTCCGGCGGTTTGCCTTCTCGGTGTATGACTCTCTCCAGCGCGCGGTTGCGCGGACGACGGCCCAGGCGAAACCGACTCTGGCCCGCGCCTCCTCTTCCGCGTGGAATCCATCCGGACCCGAGCTCGAGCTGGTTCAGTACCACGCGTTCACGCTGGCACCACTTTACCAGCGGCACATGCTGGAAATCAGCCTCGAATGGCCACTGACGTCCCGAGACGTGGTTGATCGAGGCCTGCTGCTGCATGTCGGGTATGAGCTTCGAGCAGCGCGGGGCCTAGTCGTTCTCTCGGTGATGGACCAACGCGGACAGGCGAGTCTGCTGGATGCGTGGAAGGCCAAGGACAGTCTGACAGAGGACCTGCTCCTGATCTGGCTCAAGGCGGTCCAGTTTGCGCGGCGGGCCAGTGTGGCTTGGCGCTATGTCATCTGCAAATCCACCCCGATGAATCTGGAGGAAGTGCTTGGTGAGTTTGCTGAAACGGCGGACCTTTGGTGGAAACTCCAAACTGACCTCTAATCTGTCACTTCTTTTCCCTCTCACCGCAGCTTGGTCTGCTCTTGACCGTCTCGGTGTACTGAGAGGACCAGGCATCATCGATGTGACTCTGGCTTGCGTCGACACAGATACCCCACTTAATGTTCTACCAACGCAAGATGCTCCATCTGGATATGCCACGGGAGGGGCGCCTCTGCCGGGCTCCATCCTGTTCGACTCGTCCAACTTTTCGTATGCACTGTATCCATCCTATCGTCTTACCCTACCAGCTCCCATCTTCCCGTCTCGGTATGCAAATCAGCAGCAGCAGCAGCAGCAGCAGCAGCAACAACAACAACAATCAGCATCGTCTCAGCAATCTGTACACAACCACAAGCAATCTTCTTCCACGCAACGATACCAAGCGCGACCGACTACCGAGGATGAGCAACAACAGCCAGGAGAGCTTCTCGCCCTGACTTCGTCGGCGACGATCCGGATTCCTCGTCACACGGATTACAGCACGGGTTCGACGGGGACGTTTTCTACGCAAGTCTTTTCGGTGCCTGCGCACAAGAAGGCGCAGCATGTGCTCTGGCTGCACATCCTGCAAGTGTATTCTAGGTTTTCACAACATCAGCAGCATCATCTCCACCACCACCATCATCATCACCATCATACGGGACAAGCCTTCTCTTCCTCTGCGGACGGTAGCGGCAGCGTGAGGTCGGGTAGGGATACTGGCTCCGGCGGCGGCAGCGGGAACCTGCACCTTTCAAAGCACGGCGGCGTCGGCGGGGTTGCAGCCGTGGGTGGAGGTATGAGCGGTGCAGGCGGCGGAGTAGGGTCCGAGGCGGGTCTGCTGGACCCGTTCCTGTCGAGCCTGTACGGCGGTCGCGGATCTTCCTCTGCCGCATCCTCGTCTTCGTCAAGGAAGCGGTCCCAGTTTTCAAAGGGGGCAGCAACACGCCATGGGTCGCCATTGCCGGGTGGTGGTGGTGGTGGTGGTGTTGCTGCGGCGAATCAGAGCCTGTCTAGCGGGGCAGAGTATGGCTCTGTGGGCTCGAGCCATGTCTTTCCTGGCTCTCCCTCGGCCGGGCACATGTTCAGCGCAACGACGCCATCGATAGGGACAACGGGTGCGCACGCTGCCGCTGCGGCAGCTGCAGCTGCAGCATCGGCAAATGCAGCAGCGCGAGCGAGTCTGGGCTCGCGAGTGCGGGACATTACGCAGAGCATGCACGAGCTGCAATTGCTGAGCTCGGAGCGGTACTGCCTGTCGGAACCGGCGAGCCTGCTGCCTGCGCACTTGGCTTTGCTGCATGTCGCTGCGCCTGCACTGGCGAGCTATGGGCCGATGAAGGCTTCCTCTTCCTCGTCATCCTCGACGTCCTCGTCTTCATCCTAGTCAGCTGACAATGTCATTCATTACTCCATGAGGTGCCTGCTTCATGGAACCTCTCATCATCGTCCTTTTCTCTTGCGTTCCCGTAAGTGGCCGTTGGTCGGGCCAGGTCGGGCAACATGGGACGAAGAGTCCACTAGACCACTGCTGCAAGAGGATCGGACTGAGCCTGGTGGTTGTTTGATCCTAA
Organism: Tilletia horrida; assembly: GCA_001006505.1. Classification (NCBI taxonomy): domain Eukaryota; kingdom Fungi; phylum Basidiomycota; class Exobasidiomycetes; order Tilletiales; family Tilletiaceae; genus Tilletia; species Tilletia horrida. The sequence goes on from LAXH01000064.1 coordinate 27,000, forward strand.
CATCCTGCTGAAAGCTTGGCATGCGCACACAGACAGACAGACGGGATGCCATTCCAAACGCGATCGAGGATGTGCAGGAATGCGATGGGGCTTCCACACAAAGGAGGTGCCCGCCTCCACGGACATGCTGATCCGACCGCGGCAGACCGCGGTCGGAGATATCTGAGGCAAGATCAGCCTTTTTTCCCGCGGACCACAGCCGGTCAAGCTTCCCGCCAGCCAGATGCGTCTGGGCCTCGGTAGAATGTGGTGCAACACACAGAGCGTAGCGTAGCTCACGTTTCCCCCCTCTGGATGAAAGCCCCCGGCACGACCTCATCTGTGTGAGAGAGCAAGAGAAGGGAGGACGGGCGTGGACGGGGCGTTGTTGTTTGAATCAAGGAGGTCCCGGAATTGAGAGCACGTTTATCCGCGGGATCCATGTTCCAGCAGATTGGGACCGACCCTCACTCACCTTGTTGGCTGAATCTCCATCGGAAGGAGCAAAAGGCAAGATTGGGTGATCACACATTGCGCGCTAAGCCGTTAGCTCAGCTTCTTCCTTCTTCCTTGTCGGACTGCGCAGTTCACGCCCAATGGATGAGGCATCCGTCCGGGAGCTGGCTGGCCAACGGGCTGAGCTGAGTGGGAAGCGCCCGAGTCCGGGTGTAAGACAGGCGTTATCTCCATTGGATCAATCAACCTTAGACCCGGGTGGAGCAAACTGCAGCTGCAGCAGCAAGCAAAGAAGAAACCGGCCCGCGGAAAAAGTGAAGTGGGTGAGCCCTCGGCAGTAGTGCGCCACTACATATCACATACAGTCGAACCTGTCTAAGGCGATCACCGCCTATGCCGATCACCTGTGATTTCGTTCACTTTTTCCTCTCCCCCAAATTGGGAATATGGGATTTTTGACAAACCCCCTTCAAACCGATCAATCATGTATTTCTGCCTGTGATTGGCTTAAATAGGTGGAATTTGAGCTATAATTCGGGAGTTTTGATGCTGTTTTCCTCATAAATCTGGGGAAATTTACTGTCTTCTTGAGCAAAATTCCTCAAGTCCCGCTTCAAAACCACAAAGTCACCACTCACCATAAAACAGCTCCATTTCCCTTCCTGTCGCTGCCTCTGCTCTGCCTGACAGCCTGTATCGACCAGTGATGAGTCAAAATTGTGTATAGTAAAAAACTCTCTAAGCCGTTCACCTGTGGAATCGATCAAAAATGGCCTCCCCCAAAAGTGATCGTTTTAGACAGGTTCGACTGTATTGGATCACGCTCCTTCCAGGCTTCCAGCCTCAGCAAGGTCGAGCTGCAGGTCCTTGTTTCTTTTGCGTCTTGCAATGGTGTCTGGACTCTGGACTGGCAATGTGCATGCATCCCATATTGCGCACTCTCCGCACTCATCTGCGGGCCAGAGAAGGAGCGGTCTGTGGGTATAAAATCAGACATGCCCTTCCCTGCAGCTGGCCCTCTTCTCCATCCGTCCATCCGTCCGTCGCGTTGTGCTGATCCGCGCAAAGCTTTGTCATCGCTCACTCTTCCTTCCTTACCCTGACTTTCGTCTGCTTCCAGACAGGACAAGATAGCAACCATGTCAGCGACTGCAGCCTCGACTCCTCCCGCCAGCCACACCGGGCCCGCCTCCCTGCAAGAGAAGCACCTCTCGCCCTCAGAGGAGAAGCAGGCCTTCGACCAAGATCCAGAGAATCTCAAAGACGGAGCTGCCTCTGCACAGGCCGCATCCGAATCCGAATACCCGACCGGCCTCAACTTCATCCTCATCAACGTCGCAGCCTCCTTCTTCGTCTTCCTCGTCGCCATCGACCAGACCATTGTCTCCACCGCTGTTCCCGTCATTACCAACAAGTTCAACTCCTTCCAAGATGTCGGATGGTACGGATCCGCCTATCTCCTCACCTCGACCGCCTTCCAACCGCTCTTCGGTCGGCTGTATGCAAACTTCAGCGTCAAATGGGTCTACCTCGCCTCTTTCCTCATCTTTGAGATCGGCAGTCTGATCTGTGCCGTTGCCGTCAATTCGCCCATGTTCATCGTCGGTCGCGCCATTGCCGGTCTCGGTCTGGCTGGCGGTTACTCGGGATCGCTCATCATCGTCACCTTGATCGCTCCCCTTCACGTCCGCCCCCTGCTCACCAGTGTGCTCGGAGCCGTCTATGGAGTCGGAGGTACTAGTAAGTAGTCAGGAGACTAAAGGAACACCACCTAAAGACTTTCACCCTCAATCTGACTGACACCTTTCCTTAATCCCCGCGCAGTCGGACCTCTGATCGGTGGAGCTTTCACCTCGCACGCCTCGTGGCGCTGGTGCTTCTTCCTCAACCTCTTCTTCATCCCCATCGTCGGCTTCCTCATCGGTGCATGCCTCCGCCTGCCCACGCGCAAGTCTGAGCACACTCCCATGGAGCGTCTCCGCCGCATCGACTGGCTCGGCACTGTCCTCGCCCTGTGCTCAATCATCTGCCTCCTCCTCGTCTGCCAATGGGGCGGCATCACCTACGCTTGGTCCGATTCGCGCATCATTGGTCTCATTGTCGGCTTTGTCGTCATCGGCGCCGCCTTCTGGGTCGATCAAATCTACATGGGCGAGCGCGCCACGATCCCGCTCCGCATCCTCAAGAACCGCACCGTCGGCTTTGGCTCCGTCGTCAACTTCTGCGTTGCGGCTGCCTACTTCAGCTTGCTCTACTTCCTGCCCATCTACTTCCAGTCCGTCCGCGGAAGCAGCGCCATCCGCTCGGCCGTCCAGACCCTGCCTTTCATCGTGGCTGTCATCTTCACGGTCACTGTCACCGGCACACTGGTCAACCAGTTTGGACTCTACATCCCTTACCTCTTCCTTGGAACTGCTCTGCTCGCCCTCGGAAGCGGCATGCTCTACTTCCTCCACCCAGACTCGTCCCAAGCACGTTGGGTCGGTCTCCAGTTCCTCGCCGGTATCGGCCCTGGTATGGCATGGAGTGAGTAGCAAAATTTGCCTTGCCCGAATCGTCATTATTCATTTGATAGCAATACTGACTTCCTGATCTGCTTGACAACAGTGCTGCCCTTCATCGCATCCTCGAGCGCTCTGGAGATCCAGGACATCGAGCTCGGCTCGGCCATCGTCATCTTCTTCCAGACCCTCGGCGGTACCATCTTTGTCTCCGTCGCCCAATCCGTCTTCCAGAACAAGTTTGTCCTCTACCTCCACTCTCTGCCCGGCATCGACTCGCAGCAGATTGTCTCGCATGGGATCTCCGCCTTCCGGGCGTTTACAAGCCCTGAGCAACTGCCGCTCGTTGTCGACGCTGCGAACCGGGCGATCAACAAGACGTACCTCATCTCAGCCGTGCTGGGTGCGCTTGCGTTCGTCTCCGTCTTTGGCATGGAGCTCAACCGACGGGTTCCCCTCGGCGCCGCCCCCGTCGCTGCGGGCTGAAGAACGAAAAAGTTAATCAAAAAGGACAGCTCGCCAAACGCGGCACGATGATTGATACCCCTTCTACGTACTAGTATTTCCTTACTGCTCAAACGTCCGACCTCTCACAACGGAGCGCTCCTAACGCCACTGGCCTTCCCCCCTTGACGACTTGTTACCTTGATCATTTTGTTACTGTGATGATAGCTTTGCCAAGCCTTCACGAGGCTCTCTCTTCTTCTTGAGAAGATGTTATTAATTGGAGTATGGAATGGAATCGCAACCACTCATAGATCGATCTCCCTGCACCTCAGTACCTGTTCGGCCGTGAGAAGTGTGGTTCCGGGTTGACATTCTGTATCTTCCTGGTGAGGCAAGTTCAATGTGCTCTCTCTGCGTCACATCAGACATGATCACCGCTATCTCGTACAACCATCGCCCACGCCCATCCATTTGATTCCGCCGCCCAGTCAGGCTGTCCGCCCTTGCCACCGCTTCAGCAACAGATGAGCGCGACAGTCCAGAATCCGTCACAAGCGCCGCCAGGCGAAGACCCGTTCGAAGCATGCATGGCAGCCATCCATTGAGTAAGGAGGCAGTCGCTGAGAACGAAAATGCAAGTAAAGGGTTGGCCATGGGAATACAGGGTGGTGTGTCTGGGGAAAGGAGGGGAGGGGGGGGGGGAAAAGATTGACTTGTGGTTCGTTGCGTTTTCCAACTTCTTAGACGACGACGGACGAGTTGGATGCGATACGGGGCCACAGGTCGGCGCACTCCTTGGCGACGGGGCCGGTGATGGCAGATCCCTTCATCTCACCCTTGGGGTTGACGATGACACCTGGTCAAGCGGAAGCGTTGGGAGGAGGGGTGGTGAGTCGTGAACCCCTGATACAGCATTTGAGAGATGGGATACGTACCAGCGTTGTCCTCGAAGTACAAGAAGACACCGTCGCGTCTTCGCCAGGGCTTGCGTTGGCGGACGACAACGGCGGGCATGACTAGTGATCGTGAAAGGAAAGAGGCGTAGCAGCACGTCAGCAACAGTCCTGCACCCTTGGATGATGCTTGTCCATCCTTCCCTCCTTCGGCGAGAAGCCCTTCCTGATCGTCCACTTCCCGCATCCTGCATCCAAAGAGTCCTTCCCACCCACGAATCACGAGGTACGCACCCTTCTTTCGTAGTTCTGGCTTTCCCTTCTTGACGGAGGCAACGACCATGTCACCAGCAGCGGCGGCAGGGAGTCGGTTAAGACGGGCTCCGATGCCGTGGACCGCGATCACGTAAAGGTTCTTAGCGCCCGAGTTGTCGGCGCAGTTCATGACGGCTCCGACAGGCAGAGCGAGCGTCTGTGCAAGGCAAGACAGCAATGTTTTGGTAGCAGGAGTCAGTATGCTGCTACTGTGCGCCGAAAGGAGAACTGGAAGGGCTGGGGGGGGGG